>PVJI01007089.1:0-80930 GCA_004026765.1 Micronycteris hirsuta
GATGTGTCTAACAGGCAGTTTCACAGGTAGATTTTAAATTTAACTCTAAGTAAGTGAGAAAAAACTGTGGGCTGAGATTATTGCATTCCTCAAAACATAAAATAAATTATTTATCTGTGCTTAGCCTGATTATTAATATACCAGGATTTTTTTAAACAAAGTGATTCCTTTTCATCTACCTTACCTTCATTCTAGATTCTATTAGATACTCACTCACAAATTCCTTAATGGCAAACTTCCTTATTCTCTATCATGTTTTCAAGGAGTGAGACAGCTTATTTTAGCCAGGTTTAAAATTCATTTAAGATTCATGTATGCTGAGTTCTAGACAAAACACTAACCTTTTGGTGTTTGGCCTTAACTTTGTCAAACATAACTTACTGCCTTAAAAAAAAAGTTTTAAATGTTAATTAAAAACACTCAAAGTGTCTTAGTCAAAAAATAGTCCTGAACTTAGACCTGTTCTCGCCTACAAAATGATGAATTACAGTACGAAGCATATGGATTAAATGTCTCTGCAAATTTAATGTGAATTTAAAAATTAGTCAGTATTTGGAAAACACATCTGCGTTTTGATAAATTAACTAGTGAAAATGTTGGGGCATAATCTAATGCAAATTGCAGTCGGTTCCAATTCCTCAGATCAAAATCAAGAGCATATGCCCACATTATAACTCACGATTTTCCAGATTTTTTTCCCCAGGAGTTCAAAGTTTAATGGGACCCAAAGAAAGCTTATAGAGTCAGATAAGAAAGTTGGTGTCATGAAATTACTGCAGTGACGTTTTCAATCAGATCCACCTCAGGAAGTGAACAATGAATACAAACGGAAGTCCCAGATTATTCCTTTTTGGGGTTGTAGAGATGGTTGAAAATATGGAACATTTGGTCTTCTGTGGGAAAGCGAAACCATAAATCACTATAATTTTTATTGATTTACGATTTATACTCTATATTCTTCCAAAAGGGATTTACATTGGCTCACATTAAAAGATATATACAGTTGAACACAAGTAAGCCAACAGAATTGTGCAAGAACACCTGTTTTCCTAATATTTGTACAGCACTTTTCAAGCATTCATTAAATAAAAATTGATTGTTATCTTATTATGTGCATAGCATGGTATGGAGAGGCATAAAAATAACAAAACTGCCTTTTTAATTCAGTGGGAGAAAAAGACAGTAGATTCGGATTATGTTTGCCCTGCATGTAACTACTTTATATAATAAGATGCCACAGGTTTTATCTAAATATATGAGATAATAAAGTTTGAAATAACAATATTCACCCTGGCTGAGAAAAAAAGAGAAAAACGACACAAACACGTTGTCTCAGGGCCTAGCGTAATTTGACTTCATGCTCATTTTTCATCTGAAATAAATCATTGGAGTTGCACGGTGATGGGTACCTCCTTTGCAAATAAATATTATTTTTCCAAAGGCCGCTCAAGAGAGATTAGAGATCAACATGGATTCATTTTTGTCTTACAATAGAAAATACTGGCTTTACACAACTATCAGGTGCCAAGACGGAATGGAGGGATGGAGGACCTCGTCTTCCACCTCCTGCCCTTGCTCTTTTCTGGGCATGGACATTTCAAATCGTCTTCATTCTTCTGACAGGTGCGCTGAAGACACTTGAATGATGGATTCTGTTCCTAATGCAAAATGGTCTGCAGTGAGCAATTCAGCCAAAATCTTTTTTTTGCAAAGAAACCTATCTTTAAAATACCAGAGCAGTACAGGATTAGCGATTCTCAGCAGAGGTGTAAGAATTAATCTCACTCAAGGTATTATAACTAGCATCTGCCAGAGAAGGATAAGAAATGAATTCATGATAGCTGATTCCTCCATGACTATCTTAAATTTCTTCTTCTCACACTGACCTCCTATTCCTGTCCTTCCTTTTAACTCTTTGGATTGTTCTTTGCTCTTTAAATGGCTGCAGTTTATGGAGTCTAGGGAAGCTCCAGTGAGTCATGAACCCATGGCACCTACTGAACTCCATAACAAGACCTCTGTAGTCACTTCATTCATAACTTAACTCTCAACATTTCGCCCTCGACTTACTCTTCTCTCAACTCTCCCTACCTCCATTTTATTACTTATTTCCCAGTGTTTAGCCTGGTTTTCAAATGGACTCAGTAGATACTGACCTGATTTTAAGAACACAAACTTGACTCTTTCACAAGAAAAGAAAATGCTACTTCTATTCACAGGTTATTGTCCTCCTGGTTTGATTCAACCGTAAGGCTCCTGTATTCTAACAGTACTACTATATTACCACAGTCAAAAATTAGAAACATGGGCCCGGGCTGGTGTAGCTCAGTGGATTGAGCGCGGGCTGGGAACCAAGCGGTCCCGGTTCAATTCCCAGTCAGGGCACATGCCTGGGTTGCGGGCCAGGTCCCTGTGAGGGCCATGTGAAAGGCAACCATACATTGCTGTTTCTCTCCCTCTCTTTCTCCCTCCCTTCCCCTCTCTCTAAAAATAAAATAAATAAAATCTTTAAAAAAAATTAGAAACGTGGGAGAAAAAAGTCACAATTCATGATGATATATGTGGAGGGAAATGGGGGAAAAATCCATTCATGTAGAGTTATTTTAAATTGAAGTTCAAGTTATGAATAAGGATAAAAATAAAGTCTCTTTCTAATTTGGGCATCTCTGTGGTCCTCATAAACAACACTTCATCTATTAAAACTATTCTAGCTCCGTCTGATACCATGTCAGCAAAGGATCCTCGTCTTGAAACTTGGCCATCTCTCATCTACTGTTTTAATTTACTCAAGATATTTTATATTTCTAGATAAGCAAAGGGTAATTCTGGACAGAAAATACTATAAATTTTTATTTGTTTAAAATGGAACAAAGCCCCATGCCAGGATAGTCATAGACTCTGCCCTTAAAATAACTCTGTTTGTCAAAATGCTGAAGATTTTCACATCGGGCTTTTCAATTTTGTGTTGCTTCATTATTTTAGGTTTTTATTCTTCTTTGACTGAATATTTTCATGCAATTGCAAACATTTCAAAACTAGCATTATAATATCAAATTGTAATTACCACCTTTTCAACACATAGTGTGTTATTTTCACTTAAATTCCTAACATGTCTTCCCCAATTTGTTCTATATCTTCCATAATGAACACCACTACTTCCAAACCCCAGCAAAAATTTAAAAGAAAATCTTAGCATTTCATATGAAATGTGAGTTTTATGTTCATACTGCCAGAGAAGTTTTCAATAGATACCTATTTACTGACACGTGTGGTGAGAAGACAGAGTTAGATGGGTTTTTGGAGGCAGGGACCGAATATTCCCTTCTTCACCATAATGGCAGAAACCTATCATTGTCCATCCAAGTGCCTTCCCTGGAGCAGCCAATAAATCTTCATTAAGCGCTTACTCTAGGTGACGTACTTCAACTACTATCAATTAAAATGTGTAGAGCCCAAAAAGCAGCCTTGCTTTCCCCATGGTTACACTGATCCTAATTAGAAGTTGCTAAGGCGTAACTTCCCATCACATTTTTGCCTAAACACAGGTGATGGAAACCCACAGGGCCAGCAGAATTATTAAGGCCAATCCCAGGATTTTCCTCACTTGATTCCCAGTGTATTCACTTTTCATATTCATTCCCACCATGTCCAGCACCTGCCTCCACAGCCTATTTGCAGTCCTACACCTGGACGTTTGTTTTCTGTGCTTTGTCTTCTTAGTCCTAACCCCACCTTTTTAAAGGCTTTAGACGCTTACTAAATCTCTGCTCTTCCTGCTCCAGACCAACTTGGTAGAATATTCCATTCTACATTTTTCTTCTTTGGCCTCCACTGTTGTCTCTCACTTACAAATGCATTTGAACCTTTGATGAAGCAGAGACACCTGGAGACAATGCGTGAGTGTGTTCTGCACATCCAAAACCATGCACAGACAGCCTGGAAGATCCCAGTGTATTTTTATAAAGTTGTATATACTTTTCTCCAATCTAAATTTTGTCACACTTTATTTATCCAGCCTGCATGTTCCTAATGGCATTGTTGAAGGAGAAGCTGAAGGAAAGCTATTAGCAAACCATGTTGTGTGCCTGGTGTGAACAATGGAGACAGTGCTACAGGGCTCATTCACTCTTCTTCCAAAACCATGATTTCCTAATTCCAGTAAAAACAATGCCAAAGTCTACCTCTATTTATAGCATCTCTACCTCCATTCTATAATCTATATTGATATCATCTGCCTTTTTTTTTTTTTTTTTTTTTTTGGTCCAGGACCAAGTCTTTACAGCACCAAAGTTTTACAACAAAAATCTGCCCCTGAGGAAAATTCCAGCGGTGGAAGGCAGCACAGCACTGCGGAATCAGGCTAGTGTGTGTTTAAATGGCCCTGACTCAAACCTATCTCCATCTCTGAGTAACGTTAGGGACTTTACCAATTGATTCTCTGAGCATGGGTTTATGGAGAAACCAAGAAAAATAGTGCTTAGTTTATTTACAAGGTTTCTGTACATAATGAATGATATAATGGTATCCACCACAAAATAATAGTCTGTCATGTGGTTGGTGCTTCATTTATGTTAGTTTTGAAAACCATAAATCATGGAGATAATAGCACCTAAAACTGAGACACCTCCGTCGGTCAGACACTCTTCTAAAAATGTTGTAATCCAGCCAACAATTCAAAATGGCAGACAGTATTATTATCGCCGAAGAAACGGAGGTCACTGAAGGGTTAAGCAATTTGCCCAACCAGGGTAAGATGGCAGCGAAGGGGCAGAGGCAGGATTCAAAGCAAGGCAGGTGGACTCTCTTTGCGATGACTCTGTGTGGCTGCTCATCTTTGAAAAGTTAGTAACATGGGTAGTGCATAAGGATAAAGACAAGTGTTTATAACAGGTTCTGAAACTTGGCAGAACTACACGGGGACACTGACCCTTGCTTAAGTAGAATTATTTGTAACAGGTTCAGCAAATGCAATCCAGCAGTGATGTTTATCACAGAAGTACTGACTTTTACGGGGACTGGGCACTGAAGTGCATCACATTGATTCAAATGAAAAAGATTAGTTCCCATCTCAGCTCAATGAAGTGCAAAGAGGCCCCCAATACTTGGTATATGATACTGGTTTTAGGCATGTAGATAGAATAAACTGGAAGTCGATTGAAGTTTATGGAAAGGAATTAGCAATAAAGTGATTTAATCAAAGTTTATTAAAAATAAATGATGTTAATGAAGGCTTTTGATAGATATGAAAATTAATTAAATTAACAGAAAAGTTGCATTTAATGGGGATTAAATTGGATACCACTAAAACTGAATAAAATCCATTAGAAAATGGATAGGTGAGTGTTTGAATTTAGAGTTATTAAAACTATTCAATGCCTAAAGTAATTCATTATCACAGAGAGACGTGCCCAATACTTTCCAAATTCATACAAGCATGTGTTTCCTGTAAATCTACTTATACAAGGAAAAGGATAACTTTAAATTGATGAGAATTTTAGATCAGATTGAATAGATTAAACTATTTTAAGAGGCAAATTTCTATGTGACTTGAAAAATATTCTAAATGTTTCTGTTATAAACATTTCTCTTAAAGTATTCCAACCCCTTATAAAGGCAAAAGTTTAAAAGTTGGCCATATCTGCAATTACAATAACTTTACCGACATTTGATCTTCCTCATTCCACCATCTTTTTGCCACCAGAGATAAAATTTAATTTCTAATATTAAATTCCAATATTTTTCTTAGCCCATAAAATCTGAGTCCCTCCCTATAGGCTTAATTAAATTAAGAGATACTTGATCAAAGCAAGAAATCCTCAGATAATGATTAAAGATCATAGATTTTCTAGCCTTATTGACTTAAAGGAGTTTAGGCTAAGATGTCAGGCATCATGTCTTGGGTCTTGGGTCTATTATAAGCTAGTCATGTGATATTGGAGAGTTAACATCTTGTATGTCCTTGTTTATAATCTGAAATATACAGCACATGTTCTCCTAAGGTCAATTAGGAGAAACAGTCAGTGAAATATTATATAATACCTAACCTGATGCCTTGCACATAAGAAGTTACTTCTTTAATGGTACCTCCTAATTTCTCTCCTGGAGATGTGAACTAGAACCAAATTTGTGTATATGTCTTTCCTCCCTAGTGCCACTTATATCTATTCAAATGATAAGGGTATTAAAAATGCTTTGTGATCACGTAAGCCCTCCTGGAAAAAGTGGGATTTTTCTCTGTGTTAAGTGGGACAATGAGTCAAGCAGAATCTGGAATAATGGAGAAGTGTCATCTGTGAAGGCATGAGTATCGGCAGCAAGCTGGGGGCATGATGCGTATTTTCAGCTTTCAGATTATTTTCCTCTCATTAACTAATAATGTCTTCACATGGAATCTACTGAAAGCAAAGCCTAAGAGAGGAAGGTGCACTCAGACAGATTTTCATTTTAGAGGTGACCACGGAAACTCAGAGCGAGGCAGCAGAGTCAGACAAGGACAGAGGCAAAGCTAATAGAGTGTATGTTGTAATGAAGTCCATGGTAATAAGCTGTTAGCCTGTCTGAACAACTGGGTTCGTGCTTGCTGGGTGCCCTCTGAAGAGCTGCAGAGGAGAAACCATAATGTTCCCTTCACATGTATCCATCAAAGCTTGGTTGAAACCACAGCCTGGGCCCCAGTGATGGAGGGATGTCCCTGGGGGAATAAATTCCCTATATGTTCCGGATTTCCCTGCCCAAGAACTGAGCAAGTTCCCACGGCTTCAGAGAATGATCTAGGGCAGCAGAGCTGAGACCTACCTAGCAGGTGCCTCGGTGAGATATCAGCAATGTGTACATGGGACTTTCCACTTCAGCTGCAGCTAAGATAAGAGGTTTGTGTTTTTTAACATTTAAAACCAAGTCATCTCATTGTGAAACAAAAATTACAGCTCTTCTTAAAAGGCAAAAGCCAGGATATCAGTGTTCTTGAATTAATATAATAATAGAAATGCAGACAGTGACAATAATTATAGCTAACTTTTATTATTCACTACTATAAGCCAAGTACTGTTTTAAGCAGTAGACTTGCACTCTGCATCAAATCCTCACAGATGAATCCCTAATTTTCCAAGCTCAAAATCTGTTTCTCCTCTCTACCTTCCCTAACTCAGTAAATATTTACTTCAATATGCGGTTTCCTTGACCAAAAATCTTTGCTTCACCTTCAACTCATCCTGTTTCATGTGGGTAAATCCAGTGGGCTTTACCTTCAAATACATCCTGAAACTAACTAACCACTTCTCATCCCCTACACCATTACCACCTTGGCTCAAGCAACCATCAACTGCAGCCTGGTTGAGAGAGAGGGAGATTGGGGGGAGAAAGAGAGAGAGAGAGAGAGAGAGAGAGAGAGACATGACAACCAGTGGTTTTACAGGCAGTTCAGTCCAAAGCCCTAAACAATCTACATATATCTAATAACACCATCGACAGCAGTCAGAGACTATGGGAGAGTTACTACTATGCCTCCAAATCCATATGCCCAGAGACCTATGCATGGAACCATTTCTTTCTCAAAGAAGTCTGATTCACTGCAGAACACATCCACTGGACTCTTACTGTACAGGGAGTTTTGGTTTCTCAACTAGATCTCATCAACCCTTTCTAAGCCAATGCATGGCATTGTAAGCACTGATCAAATCTGCTCCAATTTTTATTACTCATTTGAAGCCACCTCACGAAATACTTTAGCTCTCGCTGCCCTCTGCTTATGAGACCACTGCTGGCACACATCTGAGAGCTGGCTTGCAAAGCGGTCTGATTCTGCAGTGGGTCTTATCACGGAAATGTCTTACTTCACACTCATTATAAAATAAACCCATTTCCAGCAATACCATGAAAACCAAATCACAAACAGGGGGCTTTTTAAACAATATACTGTCTCCAGGAGAAAGTTTTGTAATGCGGTGTCTATGATGTGCTAATTCGGTAAAATTTAAATTGCATTGATTTGTTGTGGACAAAATGCAGAGACGGCTGTTTCTTCAGTCTACCTGAGTGGGATAGTTAGAAATTTATTAGAGTCTGTGCTCCAGTGTGTGAAGCCTCAGATATGCCATCCAAATACTACTTTTTCTCTCTTTTATCTTGAGAGTTACAATTATAGAGGGTCTTGGAGGACAAACGTGTCAGGTGGCCCTTTCTCCACCCCCCCCAAGTGCTCTACATCCTGCTGCCCCCAACTAGAGTAGAACACTGACAGTCGTATCCAGAACTGTACTTTACAAACCACATAGATTCAAATTCGTTTTAAAGGAGCAACTCATTTATTCTACATTATTTCATGCAACACACAGTACCTTCTCTCTTTGGATTTCATCTTTCATGCTGTTAGACGTTAGCTGGTTACATGTAAATTGTACGTTTTGCTCTGTTTGTACGTCCTTTTAATCAAATGCTTAGGTCGGTGCTGAAGCAAAAACATGCAATGCTTTTCAAACTCAGGTGTCCTCTATTACTTACTGCCATTGGAGTGAACTTCATCAGCTGAAGGAACGTGGTGCTACACGAGGAGAAACTTGTTTTTTGATTTGTGTCTGTATGTCCACTAGTGTATGGCAGTGCCTAACATAGTGCTTTGAACGTAATACGAGCTCAGTAACTACATATACAAAGGTCTGTCCAGAAGGTATCCAGCCATGTACTATGAAAAACAGAGACATTCACTGAAGAAGGTACAAGATAGAAGAAACATTGTACATGAAACAATGACTCTCAGTCCCCTTCAAGTAGGTACCTTGGGATCTCACACAGTTCTCCCAATCGCCATCAGCTGCCCCATCCTATTTTCCTGAATCTCATGGACAGTCTGAAATCTCTTCCCTTTCAAAGGTGAGTTTGATTTGGGGAAAAGCCAGAAGTTGCTGGGCACCAAATCTGGGTTGTAAGGGGGCTGAGTCACCTGGGTGATTTGATGTTTTGCAAAAAAACTCTGCACAAGATGTGATGCATGGGTGGGTACGTTGTTGTGATGAAGCTTCCAATCACCACTTGCACATAGCTGCGGCTTTCTGAATCATCCCAATAGTTTCTGCAGAGGAATATTCAAGCTTCATGCAAAACTTGGTGCAGATTCGTTGCTCTACTTGCTCAGTCATTTTGACATTTTGAATGCGATGGCCACACAGTGCACATACTCAATGGCATCTACCACCCCCACTGACTAGTACGGTAAAGTCATCATTGTTTGTGCATGTGCGTTCCAGTCCACTCTCCTTGGCTGCCAGATTACATAGAATTTGAGCAAACTGTTCTGATTATGTTAACAATGGCTGGACTTTTCCTAGACAGACCTCATCATATATAGTAAATTAACAAGTAGTGCTCTGCATGCCAGTGAGTAGCTTGGCAGATCCCACTTCTCCATAGTAATGGGACCCTACTCAAGGTAATCGGTATTTATAAAAACCTAGAGTGGTAAGGCTAGTTTTGTTTAGTACACGGAATAAAATTTGGGATTGAATTCTTAAAGAACTGTTAAACATTCTTAAGAATCTACTACTAATATTAGTAGCAACACAAATACAGAACTCTTCATGATATGAAAAGAACTTGTTTGTAAAATTATGTTTCTATTTTAAAGCTCTTGGTATTATATCCAAATCTTCTACCATACACTTCTAGTCCTTCTTTCTCTACAAAGTCTCCATGAATTCCTTGATTAACTGTTATCCCTGTTCTCTACATTTATACAACTAGAGGAAATAATACAACTTGTCTACGAGAAGCTCAGTGAGACTACAGAATTTCTCTTAATTATAATGTGTGCTAGGTACTATGCACATTCCACATGCTAATTCATCACAATTAGATACTAACAGCAACCGAAATCTGTAACAGTAACACACCCATTATCGGTCAACTAAAACCTACTGTAACATTTATTGAAAACAGAGGCTGTTTCTCGGGCTGTCAAATTTCACCTTATTTTTCTACCTCTTTTCTATTTAAGAGTTCTATAAGCTCACAACTATAAACAGCAAAGCAATACACATTTTTGGTAGAAGTTGTGGTAATGTAAAAAACAAAGTTCAAACCCTAACATACCTTATACAATCTCCCTCTCTCTCAAACACATACAGCAATGTCACTGCCACCTCCTTGAATATTCAGTGTGATGGCTTATTCCTCTTTAATTTTTTAAAAGATTTTATTTATTTATTTTTAGACAGAAGGGAAGGGAGGGAGAAAGAGAGGGAGAGAAACATCAGTGTGTGGTTGCCTCTCATGTGGCCCCCACTGGGGACCTGGCCTGCAACCCAGGCATGTGCCCTGACTGGGAATCGAACCAGCGACCCTTTGGTTCACAACCCGCGCTCAATCCACTGAGCTACACCAGCCAGGCAAATTTTTTTTATAAAGAACCTAATGACTAAATGTATAACCTTTGTTGTCTTGGTTACAGTAGTTACATCTGAATACCACAAAGGAGTATTTGTTCCATAGATTTTCTATGAGAATTATGTAAGCTAATACAATACATTTTAAATACCATAATTCTTAATTATTACATAGATTTTTATATGGATAGTGGATATTTTTACCCACAAAGTTTTTTGTTTACCCACAATATACTGTGAAGACTTTTCCCGTGTCTTTAAAAATCTTTTTAAAATGTCATTTTAATGGTTGCTTAGTGATACATCATAAAAACATATCATTTAAACCACTGTTTTATTGATGGGTTTTTATATAGTTTCTAAATTTTGGCTGTCATAATTATTGCTGTAATGAATAATCTTAGAAATAAATGTCTGTAACTCTTTTTTCCTTCCGGATGCTTTTTCAACTGGTACATGTACTAATAACATTTCCCCCAAAATATGGAAACATATTCTCCCTCCAGTTGTTATAATCTAATATTAATATTTTTACTTGATAGTTAAGGATTACTGTCTTGATTATACAATTCATCCTTTTAAAAAGTTCTAATTAGTTTGAAAATATTTGGCAACATTTTATGTCTGGCAGTGTGAGAGAAAAAAGAGAAATGAGAAAGAGAGAATGAAAGAATGAGATTCTTTGAGCACTCACCTTTTTATGTGATTACAGTAATTTTAGCAACTCTAATGGTGGTTGTGGAAATAGTGGTGTTCAATGCTGGTCATGGAAATAAGAGTGATAGGTAATAAGAGGTAACATTTACTCAGAGCTCTCTATGTGCTAAAATCTTCATTTCTATTATGTCCTTTCATGCCCATGCAGTCCTGATAGGCCAATTTAAAACTAAACTGATTCTGAAAAACTATATTTACATAACTTCCTTAAAATCAACACTGATTAAGTAGTGAAGGCAGGATTCTAATCCAGGCAGTTTTAATTTTTGATGTTAAATTGATATTTTAAGTTTTGAATGAAATTTACTCAGCTGACATCGGTGAATAAAATTATATAGGGTTCAAGTGTTCAATCCTATGATACATCATCTGTATTTCCCATTGTGTACCCACCACCCAAAGTCAAATCTACTTCCATGACCACATTGTACTTGACCCCCTTCCCCCTTCACTGTCCCTACCCCCTTCCCTCTGGCAATCACCATACAGATTCTCCGACCGTAACATTAACCCAGGCAGTCTGACTAAGCCCTGCACTTGAATGAAGGATTTCTGTAGATGGTGGAACTATCAACCTTGTCATTTACGTAGGAGATATGTGTTTCCTAATTGTTTTGCGTATTATTTTGGTAATTTTTATGTACAGAGACTTTTTAAGAAAAATTTTGTTTGCCTTTAGATTTTTGAACATTTTTCAACTTCTTCAGGAGAAGCAGGAAAGGGTTACTTTCTGTGGGCAATGGGGGCATTTAAATTTGTGCCTTTATTTCTAAAGGACCTACTTTAGCTTATGCTTCTGCCTAACTATCCATTTTGGAGACTTGTCTTTGGATTTATGAAACAAATATTAAAAAATGTGCAATGCTCCCTTCCTGATTCCAGTTGATTTGGAAGATCTATCACAATTTGATTAGCATCTCCTGATCCTTCTTCCTATTTCTCCTGGAAGCTTATATTCACCACCTTTCCCCAGCGTGCCAGCAGTGTGGATGCACTCCCAGTGCGTTCCGACTGCAAGTGCATGGAGCTTTTCTAAAAGGGGCTTCGTCTGTCAGTGCCTGCCCAGCCCACATGCATGGCAGGTGGGAAGGGCCAGGGAGGAACCATCCATCAATCACAGCGAAAATCAGTGGATGAATGACCCAGTTCCCCATCTCTTAGATGAAATAACAGTTCATCTCAAGAGCCCTACTTGCCAAAAGAAATAATGTGAAAATAATATACCTCTTATGGCTTTTATTCTCTTGTCTCATTTCTCAATTCTCCTATAGTTGCTCCCTATGCCCCCGCTCCCAACAATCTGTACTCAAATATTCCTCTCACAGTCTGCTTCTGGGAGAACCTAACCCCAGACAAGCTTCTTCCAGGCATGGTCGCGACCTTCTCTACTGTGTTTGACACATCCTATATTCCTCCTTCAATTGCTTAGTGCCATGATTACTAGGCCCTCAGCAGATTGCTCCTTCCCCTGAGGATGCTTCAACCCGACCCAGGGGGACCTTCTCCTTTGGCTACTTTCCCGTAGCAAAACTCACTAGTCACACACCCTAAGTTTTTGGCCTCTCCCTCCACCTCTGTATTTGGATGAAATGCCACATTACAGAGCTTGGGATATGTATCCCAAGTGTCTAGGAAGGAGTCAGTTGATGCACCCTAAATTGCAGGAGTGATATTCCCTTGGGATGAACTTGCACACATGAGAAGTAGAAGATGGAGTAGATTCAGACAGATAGGTGTGGTGGGATCACTTATAAAATAATCAAAATAATTTTACAAAGACTCGGCGATGCTATTTCTAAGAGACTGACATTTCTTCCCTTGAGTTACTTAAGAACAAACCAAAAGGAAATGATTCTTGGCATCCGTTACGGGCCTGCCACGGGATAAGGTATTGAGTGGATTATAAAAGAATCATGAGTCAGGGGGTGGAGAATTTATTGTAACTGGCATTGGCCTAAACTAAGAAACCTATTATCGAAGTGTTTAAGCTCTGCAGAGAGTGCTGCCTTCTGCTCTTACTTTAAATGGGATGAAAATTCTTATTGTAAAGAAAGCTAAATAAGGAAATGAATAAAGAACAATATAAATTGCCCACAGGTAACTTTTGTTAATACTTTGGCATATGTTACATACGTACAATAATTGTTCACTCTCTGTACATATAAAGAGCAGTTCCATAATTTCACGTCATCTTTTTCATCTGACTTACCTTTCCTATTATAATCATAAAATCTTTGAAAACACGCTATGTAATGTCTGCATAGTATTTCTTCTATTGAATAGGTATTAATTTGTTAAACTAATAAGATATTGTTAGGCATTTAAGAGTGTTCTCAATTTTTCATATAAAAACCACTGTAATAAATACCCTTGTAAAACACACAAATTTACACAGCAATAATTAGTTATAAAGATGAGTTTTCCTTTCTTTTGAGGATTGACTGTGACAGGAATTATTAATCCTGCATCATAACGGCAATATAGCATAATAATGACATTAAGAAAACATTCTAACAGAGCCATGATTAATTTTGTGCGTTATCTTCCAGATTTTCTGGTTTTTTTCACAGGGCTATGTTGATGAGGAAAACTATTTTTAACATGATTTTTTTCATTTAGTATTTTCTCTTATGTAATTTCAATGTGACTGGGGTACTCGATTGCTATTATTCTTAGTGCATGCATAACATTTAATTAAAGGTAATAGTCATGACCTATAACTATTCCTTCACTGTAAGAATATTTAGGCTTCTTCTACTATTTCATTATCAATAATTATATATCTCAAGGTAAATCTACATATAGATATATATACATATATATATACATAGATATATATACATATATATGTATATATATCAAGGTATAATCAAGGTATATACACCTTGAATGCTTGTTTTTCAACGTTAATCATTGATTTTCTGTTAAAATATCAGTCACCAATTAAAAATCCAAGTTATGCAATGGTTAAGAAGTGAGAACAGCCTTACTCAAATTCCTTCTAAGACAGGTGACGGCGGCACTCTACTCCATCAGTGTGACCTGAGCAAGTTGATTTAACTTTATATTGGATATTGGGCTAACATTGTCCAGGAAAATCATCTGTCCTTCTCAGTGGGGAGGGATGTAGACCAGCGAATGCATTTATTTTTATCCTCTACCAAACAATGGTATATCCCTGCTCAGCTGTTGACTCAGAAGTATTTGCGATGTGCACTAGGAGAGCCAATGAAACAACCGCAGTCTGTTATCATTTATCTTGATTTAAAAGGAAGATGCTATTTCTAGGATAGACCTGAAATGTCACTTTGTTTACAAAGTCAAGGCTTTTGCAAACTGCCTAAGTGACAAGAAAGTTGACTAAAGTTTATTGACCATTTGAATTCTTTGATATTGTTAGGCAATTTACACAAAAATAATTATAATAGCATCCCTATGGAAAATGTGCCCTGAACACCTTTCATCCTAAAAGCAAGTGGTGTTGCTCAGATTTTAACTCCAAGCCATAAAGCTAGTGACTGAAGAATTAGCATTAAAATCCATCTTAATTCCTTCCATAAGTATGTTGTATAGAAAGTGTTCTGTAGACTACAGACATCCCTGGGACAGATGTGATAAGATTAAAAGGTGTGGGTTTTTTTTTTTTTTTCTTTGTGATTTTCTAGTCTAGGCATGTCTACCACATTGCATTGCTTACTTCAAAGTGCATAATAGAGGCATTTCTTCAACAATTTATTTTCTAAACTGGATCCAATATAATGCCTGGAGAATGAACACTGCCTGAAATTAAGATCAAATAACATTTACCGATGATGAATACAGAATGGGCATTATGTACCTAATATACAAAGAGCTCTACACAAAATACCTGATCACTTAGTTAATTGACAAAGACAATGTAGGCCTTTTTTTTTTGCCTTCAGGAACTCAGCCTAAAATCCTGGGAGAGACTGTTCATAGGGAAACACTCAAAAGGAACATGAGGCTTCCTCAACAAGTGGCTTGAGAACGCCTTCCATTCCACCGTCCTTACAACACCTGCTGTGCAGAGAGGGTCTCCCCTTCAACCAATGTCTGCATCCATTTTGGCACAGGCTTCTCTTGTGAATGGAGGCTACATCCTCAGACTGGGAACTTTTTAACTTTCACCTGTTGTTTCATAATTCAGTCCTTATTTATAAATGAAGGCAACACAGCGATCTGTCCGAGACCAACCTCTGGGTCTAGATTCAGATCGCCTGGGGCTCCGGAATAACTGTCCAGTGTAGACTGGAAGGCAGAAAACGTGGCCTTTCATCTAGATGCAAAGGGCAAGACAAAAGGCTCCCCAGGAGGCCTGAAAATTTGGTTTCTGTTTACATTAAGGCCCACTGAAGATTGTTTCAGGGTTTACTTGTTGACATGAACAAAAAACTAGTAATTTTTTTTGGAAAAAAAAAAAGTAAGTGGTAATCACTTTGCTGCACAAGCAGAAGCATGCACCACATTGGCGTAAGTGAGGGTACCTTCTCCTACAAAGAGGGGGTGCAGGCCCTTGGACCACACGTCCTTAGAAGGCAGGCCAACAATTCCATTGTCTGAGTGAAGGGCTTGCTCTCAGTTTTTACATTTTTTGATATGAATAAACTGTATGTACAGCCTATTGGGTAGGAAAAGAGGACAGTGTGGTTCTGGATCCATGCGACAGAGAAGGTTCCAACCAGTCCTGGCCAGCCACCTTGCCATAAACACCACTCAGATATTGGCAAAAGTCAGGTATGAGCTTTGGAAGGTGCGTGAGTCCTCTCACTAAAAGGAAAATAATAATAATAAAATCAGAGCGTACTGATCCTCACTCTGGACCAGCAGGGTGCACAACTATAATGGTCGGGGCCTTCATCATATTAGCGCCCAGGAAAAAGAGAAGCTTTGGGGGAAAGGGAAGCGCTTCTGGAAATGATAAAAATACCCGAGATGCGGTGCATGCGATGAGTCAAGTATTTTTAAAATAGATTTGAAGAGAGAGAATGTGATTATAGTCACTACCCTCAGCTTGGGATGCCGCTCTTCTTTTCAAATAGGTCTTACTTTGTTCCAGATATTTCTGGAACTTCCCTCTGAGACGAGTTTTATTACTTCTGACTTCAGATTGGTCGGACCCAGCGTGATTCTCCATCAGTGTTACAGACAGGGCACCCCGTGGCTAGGCTTTATTTCCCAAAGTCATGTCTTCCTCAGGGAACTAAAACTCTTTTCCCCAAAACACTCAAAGTAATAGACTGCAGTCTCTGCAGAGAACTGGCCTTCATTTTGCCCTTTACACGTGAAGCAATTAGGTGTTAAAATACAATCCAGGGGAGAAGATAAATGTTACACTTTACATTAGAAAGAGATTTTTAAATTCTGGATCTTTAAAAGCAAAGCTTTTGAAAACAGAGGGAAATTAATAAATATATTTGAGTGTCTGTGATGATATATATATTAAGCTATAACATTCACTTAGGTTGGTTTTTAAACATTTTCCTATCTCTGTCTTGCACAGACAGATGAAAGAAGTCTTATCTCCAAGTTAAATAGGGGAAACAATTTAACAAAGGCCACAAAGAAATGGGTAACATAAGACTGAGTCTGTTATGCTTGAAATGCAATTTTCGCTCCACCACACGACATTGGCCTGTGAACCATTATCATTTTTATCTCACATGTATTTAGTGTTTACTAGGAACTTTCATCTTATCACCATACTAATATTATGAGAAAGAGATCTACTTGAAATCTCCATAATTAGTCTTAACTCTACTAAAACAGCCTTTTGGACTACGTTCATTTTAAACTTATTTCTAAAACTACAAAAAAGAATTTATAGTTCTTAAACAGAATATGTAACTAAGTCTTGGCTTTCCAGGATGTTTTAAAACAGACAAAACCTATTACAGTAGATACATGACAATCTGAAAAATTCTTCCTAATTCCAAGATATAGCATTAAAAATATTTGAATTACCATTCCCTCAGTAGAAACTATTTTCCTGGAATCCTTCCATAGTTGGTCAGTGAGCAAGGAATTTATCTGAATTTCACAGGATGCGTAGATTTCTTGGCACTGACCATTCAGCTTTGTGTGTGTGACATGAACTTCTGTATATGCTGCTAAAATAAAACAAGTGAATGACAAAGAATACAAAACTTAACACCAAACGAACAAACAACCCAATTAAAAGTGGGCAAAGGACCTGAATAGACACTTGTCCCAAGAGGATATACAGATGGCCAATAGACCTATGAAAAGATGCTCCATGCCACTAATCATCAGAGAAATGTAAATTAAAAGCACAATGAGCTACCACCCCACACCTGCCAAAATGGCTCTTGTCAATAAATCAACAGACAAGTGCTGGGGAGGATGTGGAGGAAGGGGAACCTTTTGCCCCACAGGTGGGAATGCCGATTGGTACAGCCACTGTGGAAAGCAGTGTGAAGACACTTCAAACAATTAAAAATGGATCTGCCTTTTGACCCAGTGACCCAACTTCTGGGAATATATCTGAAAGAACCCAAAACACTAATGTGAAAGAACATAAACATCCCTTTGTTTATTGCAGCATTATTTACAATTGCCAAGATATGGAAGCAGCCCAAGTGTCCATCAGTAGATGAGTGGATTAAACAACTGTGGGATATGTATACAATAGAATACCACTGGGCCATAAAAAAAGAAGAAAATTTTACCCTTTGCGACAGTATGGACAGACACGGAGAACATGATGCTAAGTGAAATAAGCCCGTCGAGAAACTCAAATACCATATGATTTCACTTATATGTGGAGTCTAATGAACAACCTGAACTAACAAGCAAAATCGAAACAGACTCATAGATAGAGAGCAGGATGACAGCTAAGGGTGGGGTAGGCAGAGTTGGGGGGTGGAGGGATTGAGCAAAAAGGGAAAGGGACTCATGGATGTGGACAACATTGAGGGGGTGTGGGTTGTAAGCATTCTACAGAACCCTTAGTAACAGAAATAGTAGCGGAAAAGCACAATAATGAAATATAAAATAAAGAAAAAGAATAACTAGCTTCCCACTTCACAAAATACTAAGGAGAGAGAATTATTTAACCTCTCTGTTACCAGACCTTAGTTGTACTGGCTGGGATATATAACAGAGAAAAGAGTAGCAGAATCTAAGAACCCAATTTCCCCTCATAAAAAAACAAACTAGAGGGAAAAAATACCGTAGTAAGAAAATGAAGGAAGAAAGTCAAGAAGGGGGAAAATATCAGAACCCAGAGGATTATTACAAGGTCTTCCTGTTTTCAATGCATTCCCATATGTTGTCATTTCAAGGTCATTCACCATAAAAATCTGCATTGATCTCTGCATATGGTCAACTCATGGGGATAGGAATGCAAGTGTGTGCACTGCGTCACCCTTTGCTTTGGAAGGACAGTTTCACTGTGCATTTTCTGTGTTTACATGAGAAGCCCCAGTGGGATTGAGCTTGACAAACCCACTACCGCGATGAGTCCGATGCCCTCCATTGCTTTTCTGTCTCTGTATCACTATCCTAGCTCTCTGTTTGCATTCTCGGGTTCCCTCTGAACAAACTGTGTACACCACCCGTCTACATTGCAACCTCTGCTTTCCACAAAAGCCTAAACTAAGGAAAACACCAGCCTTTTGAAGATAGGGACCTTATGGTGCTGCCCACCATGCTGAGTTGTGCCTCCAAAGGGGATACATTTGGGATAAATGCTTGTTTGGTGATAAGGAGTCACTGGTGATAGCCTGCAGGGTCAGAGTTGGAAATAAATCATACTAATTTTCTAATAAAAAAGATACTGCTTTTACATCCCAAGAGAAACCTGTGCATGAGCACACATAGGTTACACTGAGGAGACAGTTTGTACTCCTGCTCTGAACTGAGCACGGCGGGCTAGGAGGTGCTTGGATATCCATGGAATGTTTACACCAACTACCTCTGTGGGTCCATCATTGCTTCAAAATGTTCTTTGGAAGTACTGACGAGAAGGCCTGAATTCGTTGTGAAATTGTCCCCTTCTAGTTTGCTCAGTGAGTAGGCACTCCCCAACAATGATTCTTCAGCCGACTTTTTCAGTAACTGTGCAGAATATGATGAAGGGCCTGGGACCCTGGCAGACTGGCAGACACGGCGAGTGATGCGCTAGAGGAAAGTCTTTCAAATGTCCTAATCTGATATAACCTTTACAAAGATCCACAATTCACTAAGGGAGATGGTGGCAATATTAACATTGGAAACACGGTTTCCCTGACCCGTAATTTTTAACTCTTCCTTCTTTAATTAAAACTAACATAATCATAACTACAAAGACGAAACAGTTCCTTCAATGATGCGATAATAACCATAGGACTTGCATGGCAAATAAGGAGTAAAAATATGACATTTTTTCCTCTGCCTATTCGTAGAAATAAGTAATATCCTAATGGCTTATACACTTTGTATACTATGAGAAAGAAGAGGATGCGCAGGAAAGAAGGATTTCTTAAAACCAAAGGAGATCTTAGTTGGAAATGAGGATAAAGAGGACTAGACAAATAATTCAGCCTATAATTTTATTTTTCAAAATAAAATGTACAGGTAGAAAATGACTAAAGCTTCCAAATTCTGAGCAGATTTGTAACAGAAAGGCCCTTAATTAATCTATGTTGTCATAGCAACCCAGTGTGTAGCCTTAGATAGTGAAAATAAATGTGGCATTTACATATTGTTTCTCAATGGCATGTGATAATTATAAACATCCATATACATATGTGTATTTAAATAATTAGGGTATTGTACATCTATGTGTGTATAATTGTGATGTTTCTTTTCCCTAAAACTTCCCCCCAACTTCAGGCAGCATTCATCAGGATTGCTTTGGTGTTCGTAACTATCCTTTGTTTTTAGCTTTAGAACACCATTTCTCATGTTGCATTGTGGGTGGTCGTTTATATTGACATTGTTCATCTCCACGTTGTGAGCTTTTGAAGAGCAGGTACTATGGCTCATTAACACCGAGGTGAAGTGGCACATTTTGCTTAGAGTCTAAAATTGGCGAGAAACCAATTTTCACGAAGCTACAAGTACAGCACCATTTCTCAATAGCCCAAACCACCTGTGTTTGGTAGACTATGTTAAAGCCAAGATGGCTTTTCTTGCAGCACATTATTACTGTTTAAGACGATTCAAAAAGGCCATTTAGGTGGCAAAGAAAATTAACACTTCTTGAAGCAGGCAGTCTCTGTCCCAAAGGATCTAGAGAACTTCAAAATGCTGTGGCAGGCAGGAAGCTTTTATAGGATAGAGAATAAGAAACAAAAAGGAGACAAAGAGAAAATCAGGGTCAAGGGTACAGAGCCCAGAGTTGGCTTGACATTGAATACTCGCTGAGCGGATCTCCTGAGCTTATGATGAAGCAGGGCATTTACAGGGGCACCAACGTTGCCCAAGTTTTGGTTTGCGGAAGTGGTACCCAGGCAGGGGCAGCTCCATGGTAGGCCTAGAAACTTACTTCAACATTATGGCGATGATGATAATTAGTATCGCCACCATCGCTACTACAACTTCTAGTACTATAGCTTCTACCACTGCTACTACTAGATTAAAGACTTGTCTTGAATTTGGGGCTGTTTTATAAAATTTGTGTTTTTGAAATGAAAAGATATCCGCATGCCAAATTTCACGGCAGCTTTACTTACAGTAGCCAAGATATGGAAGCAACCCATTTTCCATTGACAGATAAAGAAGGTGTGGTATGTATATACAGTGGAATATTAGGCCCCAATAAAAAAGGATCAAATCTTGCAATTTCTGACAAGATGCATAGATCTAGAGCAGGGGTGTCAAACTCATTTTCACCAAAGGCCACATCTGCCTTGTGGTTGCCTTCAAAGGGCCGAATGTAATTTAGGACTGTATAAATGTAACTACTCTTTAACTAGGGGCAAGGAGCTTGGCACTGCTGCCGGGTAGAAACAAGGTGCTGGGCCAGATAAAACAAGGTAGAGGGCCGATTCGGCCCACGGGCCTTGTGTTTGTCACCTGTGATCTAGAGGGTATTGTGCTGAGTGAAATAAATCAGGCAGAGAAAGAAAAATACAGTGTGGTTTCACTTATATGCAGAATTGAGAAACAAACAACAGAAATAAATAAAACAAAACAAAAACAGGCTCATAGAAACAGATATCAAAGGGATGGTTACCTGAGGGAGGGGGCGGGGAGATGGGTATAAAGGGAAAGCAGAATATTGTCAGTAATATTGTGATCAGTTTACACGGTGACAGATAGTTACCAGACCTAGTTGAGTGATCACGTCGTAAGGTATAAAAATGTTGAACCACTGTATTGACTACATTGTATTACTAAAATTAATATAACCAATATAAGGTTGTATACCAAAAAAACTTAAATAAAAATATCTAAAAATTTTTGCATTTTAAAATGCTATATAGATTCCCATAAGCAAAATGAGGTGCTTATCCTACAATAGGTGTATGGGGACGATATCTGACCAAGGAAACTATAGATTGGATATCACTTCTTCATTCTAAGGTCCACATTCTCTGAAAAAAAGACAACGCATTAAATTGTACTATAAACTTTATTTTTTTATCTTTATATTTGGGGAGTTTATTATTGTTGGTTCAACACATATACCTGATTTATATATGTTAATTGGGTTAATAGAAAACTATGTAATAATACTAATAAATTAATAAATAAGTCAATATAACCTGTGAGATAGGGTTATTTATTGAATTTTATATTTTGGTATACGATAATCTGATTTTAAGTATTAATTTTTTGGACACTAAAAAGCCACATGATGTCAACAATTTATGTCCTTACTTCCAAAGAAGAGTTTTATTTCATTCTTTCATTCAAATAGTTACTGAGAACCTTCTCTGTCTCAGTCACCCTTCCAGGAGCAAAATAATGAGTAAAATAAGGCAGAATCACATCTTTTCGAAGCTATGATGTGGTGGGAGAGAATGACAGTTATAAACATATGATTATTTTCTGAAGTGAGTGGTGTGAGGAAATAAGAGGCAGGGTTATATTGCTTTATTTTCATAAATCTCAGTACTCACCATCAGATCCCTGAGGATAGATCGGTGAGCCAAATGAGTTAAAACAGCCATAAAGCACTCTCAGAAATGCCTTGGGGAAATGAGGATGATAGATCGTCACTGAACTACAGCCTCAGCGACAAGAGGGCACTGGTGGGCCTTTGGCAGTTGGAAGGTGGAAGAAATTACTCAGCTTCAGTCGCTTGTCGCCTTGCCAGGAAACCAGCCTCGTGATGCCAGAGTGCATGTTTTTCAAAAAAGAAATGTGAAATTGTGACATTTTCTGCCCTTTAATGATTGGGAACACATTATTATTTTTAATCACAGCACGAGCCAACATTCTGTGACTCGAAGGAAACGAGGCGCCGTGCTGTGTCTGGCCCCCAGGTCTTCCAGTCCGTGGCCTCGACAATACATCCAGAGAGATGAAAGCGGGAAGAAGGGGAGGATGGAGGCCGTGTTCTTCAGGCAGCGAAGGGAGAGAATGAGGTTTTGTATCCCCGTGGCTGCAAGGCCACGGAGTCATGGAGGGTAGGGGGGTGAGTGTGGCGGGGGCAGTGCTGGTGGCACATAAATGTCTGTGCAATTTGATGCCAACTTTCGAAGACCTGGAGCCCCTGTGATCTTTCTTGGAAAAGAGAGAGTAATGTCAATAGAAAGAGTACCCATTGTGCAGTAAAGTACTTGGACACAAGCCGAGAATGACAAATGACTCAGTTTCCAGAGACCACATACGGAGAGTAGAAGGAACCACAGAATTACGACTATTACATTGCATACCAATCTTGGCAAATGGACACTTGCAATTGAATTGAATTGAATTCAGAGGGATAAAGGGGCTATTGCATCAAGGGCCCTGGCACTATTCCTGCCAGTCACACATAGTTTTGCTCATGTGATACTTACCATGTGTACGTGGTATAGATGCTATATGGCCCAGTTTTATAGAAGTGGAAAGTGAACGCAGGGTGTTTAAGTTTCATGCGGTGTCCCAGGCCAGCAAGTGTCAGTCAGACCTGAGTTCGAGTCCCAGACCTGGTGCTGACGAAGGCGGCAGTACAGTTTTGGGCTGAGATCCAGGTGTTCCACTGTGTGGAAAGTGGAATCTTCACTTTGAAGTAAGAAGTTCTGCGTTAGGATGCAAATCCACCATTTACTAGTTGCTTACCCCTATCAGGGGTGTCAGACTCATTTTCACCGGGGGCCACATCAGCCTTGCGGTTGCCTTCAAAAGGCTGGAATAATTTCAGGACTGTATAAATGTAACTACTCCTTAACTGTTAAGGAGTTGAGATTACAATCGGCCCTTTGAAGGCAACCACGAGGCTGATGTGGCCCCCTGTGGAAATGAGTTTGACACCCCTGCCCTAGATAAATCAGGCCATGGTCTCTGTCTCCAGTCTTCAATATTTCCAAGTCTAAAATCAGTATAATATCAAAGTTCTTTCGGGCTTGAAGGACATCCAAAAGCACATTTTAAACTGCAAAGCATTAGAGAAATATGAGCTATTATCATCAGTGATGCTAAAAACGGTTGCAGAAGATTAAAGTGTTCAATAAAAACAGTCCGTTTGCCAACAGTAAATAAAGACCCAGAAAGGGTCTTTTCACGATACATTTCACTGCCCTTGGCATGGCTAACACGGTGAACTCACAGCGGTGCAGGTACCGTTCATACTGTCATCGCACGTATGAGAAAAGGGTCTCGGATGTTTTACTTATGTACACCAACCCTGTCCTGACTTAAAGCCGGTGAGAGTATGAACAAGAATTTAAAGAGTCCAACTGATTCAAGGCTTACTCTTCATTTTTAAGCCAAATTATCCCTTATCCTTAATTTAAGCAATGAAAGTAGCTCTGAGTGGATCCTAGACTCCTGGCTCTGATGCTGCGTTTTTCTAGGTAAGTCATGCTAACTGAATGGTGCTAGGTTTCTTTCACACTAATTCCACTGTGTATGAGTACTTCAAGGTGCTGACTCTATACCTGTCATCAAAGACATGCTAAGTCCAAGGTACACGAAGAGTAGGGTAACCTAAACATTAATGAAATCAAAAAGCTTGGAAACGGAAGGAGAAACACGGTTCATTTCCATCACAGATCCAGCAATGTCAGCATGCTCAAACAAAACCGTGCTCAGAATCAGCATTTTTACTGCTGAGTCGGCATTTGAGGCAGTCATATTATTAACTATGATACTTCAATATCTTTACAATTGAGAGATAAAGCAATAGACCACAGTTTTAACATATTATTTAAAATTTCCTTTCCTAATTATAAACAACAAGTGTACTCTGATGGCAAAAGGGGTATAGTTTTGCCTGTATCCCAAACGGGGTCAGGGCATGTATATTAAAAAATCTCATGACTTCGAACAGAAAAAAGTAGATGCTATTACATGAGTTAGTTACACTTGCAGGAAAATTGTTTTTATCCTTTTTTTTGTTTTTAGCAGACTCATCCTTCCACCACAGAGTTAGGCCTCCATTCCTTAACATGTATTTCATAATTAAAATTAAATGCAGCAGATGGCTTTATTAATACTAAAACAAAATATAAACTCACCTATTTTTGTAGCCACCTTTTTTCACATCTGAGTGGAATAAAAACAGTGTGATAGAATTTTACACAGTGGCCTACAGTCATTTTGGGGTGTATCTTTGCTCTGGTCCTCGGTGTTGCCTCTCAATTCGATCCCTGTCAGGACTCTCTTTCTGAGGGTCGTAACTGCTTTTACGAGCCCTATGTTATTTAGCCATCCACTGTTACACAGAATGGCAAGCACGCCCTGCTGGGAAACCCAAGTTAAGCGTGCATTTGTTCATCCTATAAATACCAAGTGATAAAATTGACTATCTCAGCTACATCATATAAATGCAAATTGGACAGCAGCACGAAAAACAAAGGTTGCCTCAAACCGCTTCCGGTCTAGAGGATAGCGATTACTTAATCATTTCCTGCTGATTAAAGAAAAGTTGAAAACTATTTTCCTATAGCCATGCGCTTACTTGTTGCTTACACATTATCAAGCGCTTCTTCATTTGACATCCTCACGCATGGTGCCAACATCGCTGTGGTCTCAGTTCCTGTGTCTGCTTAATAGGAGGGGACCAGGGGGGCACTTTGATCTCCACATGTGCACTTGAAGTGCAAAGGGATCAAAGGATGTTCTAGTCACCATTGAGTCAACCGCACAGAAAAATCATTTAATTTCAAAGCACCTATTTGAATATCCTAAAAATATATGCCATACTTAACATTTCTAGAAGCAAAATAGGAAGAAAAACACATATTTTATTTATACAATGTGACCCTCTCCAAGTAGCTTCATCTAAAAATTCACACATACAATTTCAAGACTTCCTGTCACAGACATATTTCCTACTTAAAGTTATAGCGTTATATATAACTTAGAATACTTCTGAATGCTAACTTAATAACATAATAAATAGTAACATAGGATATGGTTACAATTATGAATGTGTGAAGAAGAAAACTATGAAATGTTTTTTTCCCCTCTATCAGATGGAGAGGAAAGAGCTCAGGATTTGGGGCCAGAGGGAACTGAAAGGAATCCTGTCACTACCTTTGCTTCTGAGTAGCCACGTGACATTAGACAAGTACCTCTCTCTCAATTTTGGTTTCCTCATCTCTTTTGTTTCCTTCATGACTTTATTGAGAAATAATTCATATACAATAAATTGCATCCATTTAAAGTGCATTAACTGGATGCGATTCAATCATTTTCATATTCCAGTGAGACCTCTGCCAAAATCAAGACAGAATATTTCATCACTTACAAAGGCTTCTCATGGTCTTCGAAATGCATCCCTTGTTCCCTCTCTGCAACAGGTAACCACTCTACATTCTAAGACCACAGATGAAGTCATATTCCACGTAAGCAGGATGTTTTGGGTCTGACCTCTCTCACTCAGCATCAAAATTTTAAAACCCATCACTATTTTGTGTCAGTAGTTCCGGTTTTCTATTTTTCCTCTTATTTTTGAGTTACATTCCACCGTCTGGCTAGACTTCATTTTGTTTTTCCATTTACCTGGTGATGAATGTTTATGTTCTTTTCACCTGCCTCAGGCTCTAGCTGTTGTGAATGGAGCTGCTATAGACATTTACCTACACATCTTTGTGTAAAATGGTTCCATTTCTCTGGGGTACGTACCTTAGATTGGAAGTCTGATGGTGTGTACTTAATACTTCTGATTACCTTGCAGAGTTTTATTATTGCCAGAAATAGTAAATGGAAATGATCTCGCATGGTGCCTGACATTCCGTAGCAACTGAATAGGTGGAATTATTATCATTCATGGTTTGAAAACACAGTGCTCTAAATTTCTAGACCAAATATAGTATTATGTGCAAGTCACTGTACTGACAAGATTTCAGGTATAAATCAACTTTTTTCCCTTACAAAAACTTTATAATCTGAACTACATTTGCTTGTATTGTCTCAGTTATTTAAATCACAGGCCAAAGTGCTTCATAGTGAAGAATTACATTCTGATTCTCCTGTAACATTGTGCTGCTCCCATTATGAGGTAAAACAACTCCGGCTGGAGCAGCTAAAACCAGGTCTAAATTCTCTATGCAGAACTCAAGCCTGTTCTCCAAAAGCAAGAATTTCGGCTAGTAAATCTGGTATCATTCATACCTGTGTGAAAAGGTGTTTTATTCGATAAAGATGGTGTCTCGCTGCTGCGGGGAGTGAGATCAAACTCTAATTTTCCTTTGTCCGATGATCAGGATAAAATCCATCAGATGGTGTTGTTCAAATTAAAAGAGAGAAAAAAAATCACTTCCCTTTGTTTCTTCTTTCATTTTATTTGAAAAGACCAAAAATAGTAATCAGGCAGAATTGCATAGCAAGATAATTTTGTCACCTCTCAGATAAGTTTTTGATTTGATGGTGGCTGCCAACTTTAAATTTTTTCTGAGGCAAAAAAAATATACTGAAACTGTCTTTCAGGCACACATGACCACTTTTAGCTCATAATTAGTCATCACAGATCTAAACGCGGACCTGCGCCTCTGGTGTACCCAGGTCTCAGGAATCTGGAATGGGACAAATGGATGGTGAGGCAAGTATATGGGTGAAAATGGAATTATTACTACCAAGCACCTACCGATAAAATTCAATCCAATTACCTTGCTTACAGATCCTAGTAGACCACACTGTCTAGGTTCACACTAGAAACCTTTTCCCTCCCACGGGATTCTCACGGCTGAGTGCTTCTTACTATTCTGAGGATCTGCATGAGGCTGGGACTACACCTGAATTGCTCCTCAGAAAATGTATCAGCATGAGTATGCTTTTTAACCCTACATCAAACAGGACCTTCAATTTCAAGTAATAGAAACCTAGTTCCAACACAATGGAACTGATTGATATGCATAAACAGTTTCAAATGTAGTTCAGGCCAGGGTTATCAGGTTCCAAAGTTCAGCTTCTCTCCATTTTTTTGGATTCTGGCATGGGGGTTATATTATTTTCCCCATTTTTCTATGCCTTTTTCCCTTCTGGAAAGGGCTCCTACCTTCTTTTCCTTAGGAAATCACCACTTCCCTGATCTTTGTCCACATGGTGTGAATGTGCTTAACCTCAAGCCCCAGACACAGCCTGTACACATAATTTAAACATAGGTAACCTGGGTATTAATCCAGCCTTCCAGCCACAGCAATTGTCTCTGGAATGAAAATATTTCCCAAGGCACGGTTGTGAGATTTAATTCTGAGACCCACTCTGAAATTGCCGGGAGGATACGAGCTCTTTTAGGATTACTGAGAAAAGAGCATGAAAGTGTGGGCTGATGACCCTGATTTTGCCACCCAGGAAGGGGGGATGGGAAGGTGCCTGACAATAGATTCAATGCAAAGGATGGAAGAGGAAAGGGACGCAAAGAGTGTAAAACTGTATCATGTATCATGTTCGGATTCACTTACAAGCACTCTCTCTTTCTGCTTCAAATAGTACCACCTGTGGCACCTGCAGCTGATACAAATTCATTTTGCAGATACTATGTTCCACAGAGAGCTTTTGACTTACCTAGTTCTTAGAGTTTGCAATTCTTGAAAGGAACTGTTTCTTAGAATCCCTGGAACGCTTGTCTTCCCTCATCATTGTGAGAGGTCTACCTGGGGTCCCGGGTCCATCTCTGACACAGTCACTGCTATCAGGGCATGAACTATTCCAATTGTCCAACTTTGTAAATGACTCCAGTAGGGAGGGAGGGAGGACAGAAATTGCAACAACGTAATTTTAATAGGGAGCATTTGAGGGACACAATGTAGAAGTGAGGGAAGTAGGTAGGGATGGTTTCCCACAGCAAAACTGAAGATTTTCTCACCAGTCCAAACAGGCATGGACTCTAGTGTTAGAAATAATGATATGTATGTCCTACTATTGCAAACTCAGAATTTATATAAAATATTAACAATAATGCTTACTTTGTCTATTTTGTATAATATTTTGCAAGTGAAATGAAAGAAAAATTTAGTGGACAACTAAAGCTGGTAAAAATTTTTATAAGAATATGGTTGAAAAACTTAGTTAATTCTGTATATTTACTTCCATAGCCATTTTTTGTATAAATATCTCATTCTTTTTTTTTTAAGATTTTATTTATTTATTTTCAGAGAGAGGAGAAGGGAGGGAGAAAGAGCAATGTATGGTTGCCTCTCCATGGCCCTCACTGGGGACCTGGCCCGCAACCCAGGCATGTGCCCCGACTGGGAATCAAACCGGGACCCTCTGGTTCCCAGCCTGCACTGAATCCACTGAGCTACACCAGCCGGGCTCATTCTTTTTTTTATTAAAGAGTTCAGTAAGCCATATTCAAGAATATCTTTTCAGGAGTGTCTACAATGAAAACCCCAAATCCAAATACCAAAAGACATGCTTTTTTTTTAGATACCTTATATGAATAAATACAAATTTTATTTGTTATTATTTTCTCTAAGAATTAATACTTTATGTAGTTAAATGGCTCTTTTTTTTATCTTTGCTTTTTCCCAAATTATAGCACTTTTTCTTTCTTTTTTCTTCCTTTCTTTCTTTCATCTAACTGTTGGCCTATAGTTGAAAAATATTTAGCAACAAATACTGTTTTGGAGTATAAAGTACACACAGATTCCTTTGAAATATTATGCCTGGTTTTCCTGGCTCCTGGTGCACTGGAGGCATTCGATAAATATTTGTGGAATGTCAAATGAATGAAGCCTAGAATTGCTGTGACCGAAGCTTTCAGTAAAAGATACGGTACATTTGCATAGGCCATTTTCTCCAGAAAGTTAGGTGATGATCTCGACTGAACTCTTTATTTCTAAGTGCAAAATATCTCTAAAGGACATTCAGTACTTATTTAGAAATGCATAACCACCTCCTTTGAACTCTGTCACTTGAAATTGCTTCCCTCCTCTTAACACTTACGGTCCTCAAATCTCATTTGAAATTCAGTGGCAGAGAAATAAAATAGGGTTTAACATTCTGGCAGAGCGAAGCTTTTGTGCCTCTGTCGGGCTCAGGTTTCTTTCTTCATTTCTCTCTTTCTTCCTCTTTAACATCGCACTTGGTTTGTTTGTTTTGTTTTTTGGCCCGGACCAGACTTTTATCCGCTGCCTGCATGCGCGAGCTCTCGCTGCTTTTCACTGAGGCGTATAAATTAACCACAAGCCTTAGGATGAAGATACAAAGGAATAATGGCATCACAGGATAATCTCAGCACAAAAGATGCAGAGGCCGATTGTGCTTTCCTGTGTCGAACCCCATCCCCCCCACAAGAGCTTAAGTGGCATTAAGGAAAGAACTGTAACTTCCATGCTCCAGACTCCCAATGTGCCTTATTCATTCCTCTGCCATGGTGTTTACTGTTTAATATGACTGCCATAGTTGCATAGCTGTTTCTCCGCTGTCCTATAAGGTCCTGCAGAAGTCTTAGCCACTCTTTCATGCGGCAAGGCCTTAGATGAAGCAAGGCATGCTGCATTAAATTAATCATGAAAATCATTCATTAGAACTGGTCCCAAAAATTTGGCTCTGATTGAGAATGGGACCCATTTCTAAGGATTCTTTCTTTTCTCCTTTAGTCTCTCCAATTTTTAAGGGTCAGTGGAGGAAAAAAATGCAACTCAGTTCCAGGGACAAAGGTAATTTTTGTTTTCCAACAATATGTTATAATAAAAAATTACTTTAGTTAACTTCGTTCCATGTAATACCAGGGTGGTACTTTAGATAATGGACAAATTACACCAACAGACATACCATCCGCAAAAATCAAAACCAAATGTTTTCCTCAAGTGATCAGTTATCGGGTCTCTACCACTGGCTCCCAAATCAAACCGGTAAGACTGGGTTAGAAATCAGACACAAGTCTCCTTGAAACTGGATCTGAGTTATTTACACCACCTGCCCTACACATTTCCTGCAATCTCCTAACCTTCCATGACTCTTGACCAGGAAACATGACCAGGTTCAAGTGCAACCATAATTCTCAGTCTGAGCCTGGGCACTGCGACTTTACCTTGATCGCTTCTCATTTGTCAGAGACAGAAAGAGAGGACAGATAGTTTCATTGACCACAACATCTCACCACTGGACCTCATTTATGCAGAAGATATTTAATAAAAGTTTACCACGTTCAAGTAAACATGTGGCGCAGGGAGATAAATAATTCAGACAACTTGAGGAAAGAGATGACTTCTCTAGTAGAGAAATAAAAAGAGGTTCAACTGTCCAACTTTGCATTCTGCCTAAAATTATAGTTCAAAACAACCATAAAAGAGGCACTGATAATGCATTATGTGAGGAAGATGCCCTTGACTGCAACTGGAAAACCTAGGAGGGCCATCGTTTTACCTGCATCTCAAAACACTTGCAGGGCTCTGATGAAGCAGCAGGGAGGGCCACTAGGGATGAAAACAGGGTACACGGAGGCCTGAGGATGGGAGTGCATAATGCAGACAAAAGAACTCAAAAGATAAATTAAATTAGAGAAGACTGTGAAGCTTAGTATCCATTGCTTAAATGGTCTTTTTTTTTTTTTAAATCTAATAGCATGTGACAACCAAAATGCTCAAAGGCTATTACCGATTACTTTAAAATTATAAAATTGATTCAAAGGTAATTGGTGTTATCTCTCTTCCAACAGCTAAATGAAAACAACGCTTATTTTTGCCGATGTTTTAATAACCAGAAATGGGTGTGACCCTTGTTTTGATGCAGGTGGCTGGCAAATAGAAAGTCCAGACTCTCGTAACTATTGAGGTGGCATCATGGTTAATTCCTTACAACTACGGTCATTATTTGCCCAATTCACAGGGATCCAGTTTGAACGACTGACTCAGCCGCTAAGAGGGCCTCATTGGACTAAGGGTATGAGCGTTCTCCTTGGTAATGATATGTTCAGGAAGAAGAGGGGAACAAATCCCTGCAAATCAGATGGGAGACAGAGCACCCACGGTGCTGTGGAAGAGAGCTTTCGCTCTCTGCCAGGCAGAGTCCCAGGAAGCCATCTTTTCTCAATGGTCGGAACTTCGTAGGAAATGTAGGCTCAGCTGCTGCTGGCCACACTTTGGACTTCAGTTGACATTATAGAACTCAAAGGAAAGAAAAAAAAGTTGCGTCTTTGATCACAAAAGTAAGCTGCTCACTGAACCTACTGAAACTTGCTGCACTGTATGACTTCAAGCCTTGTATGCTTTTCTAGGCAAGGATATCAGCATTGACAGGTACAGTGAATCCAAGTCAAGCTTCCAAGTCATTGTAATTGAAATCATTCTTACTGGAAGAGCCACAGAAACAACAATGTCAATATCATTGACAAGAAACAAGCAAACAAAGCCCCAAAATAGAGAAGGAATGAGAGGCTACGTGAATGTCAAGGTTCTGATTACTCGAGGGAGACGGAGATGAAAATGCAAGTTGTTGTTTCTGCAGAAGCAGGTTGAAGGCTTCGTTCTTACCCACAATGCAGCAATATTTTACAACAGTGCCCTCCGTGTATTTTTCTTTAAATAACTAAACTATTTTAAATCAGAGTGAAGGACACATGATTGCAAGCTATATTATTATTCTGTGTGGTTTAAGATGGTAGTCATGAGCCGCATGTTGCCAATGGGTACAAAAAACTGTGATGAGTCCAAAGTGAGGTGAGTTTGATGTATAAAATGTACATCAGATTTCAAAGATTTAGTACAAAAAATGGAAAATAAGCTCTAAAATTTGACAATGATCACATGCCAAAAAGATATTTTAAAACATTGAATTTGATAAAATGTTGCATATTGAAATAACTTCCCAGGATTCTTTATTTTTAAAATGTGACTATTAGAAAATTTGAAATCTCTCGTGGGAATTGTGTAGCATTTCGTATGGGTCTCCACTAGTACAGATTTTCTTTACTTAAAATATTCCATAATTAAAGCAGTTAAAATGAAATTAAAAGTCTGTTTTACTTAGAATTCTCTTTATGCAGAAAACATTTTATTGCAAAAGTTAATAATGGGAAACTCCATCGATTTGTGCATAATTATTATATTTTATCTATTTCCTCTCCCCTCAGCAGAGAAAAAACTCTATTTTAGAGATTTGGAGTGATAAGTAACACATTTTTCAACTCTTTTTTACTGCTTCAAAAAGATAGAGTGAAGAAGAAATAGTGGCGATCTCCTCTTTTTTCCCTGTGTTCATAAAATAAAAATCTACTCATTAACTGGGTTTTTAATTACTTTCATTAGATCTTCTTGATGTTCCCTGACCTTCCTGATTCTCATTACTGTTTTGAAGCCCAAAGACTAAGAGTTTTAACCTTGGGCCAAGTCATCCATGAGATAGCTCATAATTCCAGGAAATTACAATAATTATGATAAGATGGGTATATATATTTTTCTATAATGATTCTTAAGAATTGTATTAATATTAATTTTTATGACTATCAGAATCACACAACAATAAATTTCTCTTATCATGCCCTTAAGCTCTCAAATCTTAATTGAAAATCTTTAATTTAATTGTTAATTAAATTAATGAAGTATTTTCCTAAACCATAAATAGAATATTTACTAAAAACGCCACACTGAAGACATAAAGAATAGTAAAAAGAAAATAACTGCCCATAATCCTATCAATCAAGACATAATTAACATTCTCTAATATTCTTTTTAATAAATGCATACATATATTTATATTGTTTTTAAGATTAATGTTATATACTTATGAATTTCTATAATATTCATTACCATCATTACAAAATGTGCGTAGTATGTTAATGTATGGGTAGACCAGAGATTTTCATTTTAAGAGAGGGAGAATGAGATCAAAAAGTTTAAATTATTTAAACATAGTCATACAAATATATGCCTGAAACTGAGGTTTTCTGATTCCAATAATTTTGAGAAAAGTCGAATGATTTTTTTTTTTAATCTAATCATGAGAGGCTTTAATAAAATTTGACCCTATTTTGGCCAAGCAAGTAGTAATTTAGGCCTCTTTCATTCAATAAATCTGAAATAAATATAGAAAACAGTAGGTATATCTACATTGATGATACTGAGCAGGGATATCAGTAAAATTATTGAATAATCAAATACTTGTTTTCTGACATTAAACAAAACATAGCTTATCAAATTTTGCCAAGCATTTACTTAACTGGATTATAGAAGCATTAAATGTTAATTATGACCAAATAATGCTGTTACCTTTTTCAACTGTACTTAGTTGATTTGAAGAGATATTTTCAGGGTATTTATTGTATAATTAATGCCTCTAACATTTTTAGGACTCAAAGTTTTGTATATTTATGGTGATCTGGTAACATGGAAAGTCAAGTAGACTTCAGCTTGGAGTAGAGGAAAATTGTTTTTCATTGAGTCTGCATCTATGTACCACACTCAAATTTTAGGACTTAAACTAAGTAGCATATTTTCCAATAAAAAATGAAATAGGATTCCTAATTGTCAAATGGTTGTAAAAATTTGAGGGAAAAATATAAAATGCCCATGTTCTCTGGTACAGATGAGATGTTCGCCCAATACTAGGACTAGATTTTTGTTACTGAAGCATTATTGTTGCATTATTGGGGAGAAGTTCCCAAGCTTATTTCTTCACCAAAGACAGACTTTAGTGTTACTTGTGTGTCATATCCTCAAAGATGTAGCAAAAAATATTTTTTGAGTTGCTTCTTCAGGTTTCATTTCAATTCACAGACTAAACTTCAGATCTCTCTCTCTCTCTCTCTCTCTCCTTTCCTTTCTCCTAGCACTTTTCCTTCTTCATAGAAACCAATTTGTTTTTTGAGCCAATTATAAGAATGATCTATCTGTAGCTTTATTCTGGAGAAATATATTAGGTCTTCATTATTTTCAAAGCCAAGCATCAAAGAATTCATCTACAATAACACACATTTTGTCCCACTATATTTCTGATATATTGGCACATTAAATAGAGAGCGAGGAGGCTCCTTTTCAAGGACTCACTTATGTATAAAAAATGGACAAGGAAATTTATGAGGAAACTCAAGGACTGTAAACAAAGGACAAATAAATGGTAAGCTTTTCTTATATCAAAAGTTAGCCTAACCCGAATTAGGCACAACATTCATCTTACTATTATAGGTTGAATATCATTCAAATGCTCAAACTGTCATTTGGCCGAACACATTCTTTCCACAGGCTAATATCTAATATTTTTCTTTCTCTAAACTTATTAAATACCATTTGTAAGTATAAACACATACTTAAGAATTAGCTATGTGTGAGTAGCCATGACATGTGACCTGGGTAAATTTGATGACACATGTCCTACCCGATGGCACGTGAAGCCCTTATGGAGAGAAACATAAAAGGCCAAATAATTATAGTGCAGAGAAATAAACACTGTAAATGCAAGTCGATGAAGAGCCTGCAGGAACATAGAGAAAGAACATGTAACCCACTCTTAAGGAATCAATGAAGACACCCAAGAAGTATCCATGTAAGTCACACTTTGAATGACAAAGCTCGACATCCAAGTGAGCAGAGAAGTTGGGCATCCTCAATAAAAGAAGTAGCAAATGCCTAAAAAAAAAAAAAAAGAAAGTATGGTGTTTTGGGAAAATATGCTTCATGGTATACAATCATAAAATTTGAGGGGAAACATGTTGAGAAATAAGGCAGAGGGAAAGGAAAAAAAACAGATCATGGAATTATAGCTTTGGTAAGTCATAAGAAGAGAGTGCCATCAAGTCAGGGCCATATAACGCAAAGGATTCAGAAAGGAGCAGAGGACTCAGAACAGAGTGTAGCATAAAAAGTATCCACCACGCTTATACTGTGAATACAACACGGAAAATGTTGCAAAAAGAGGTGATAGAAGAAAAATATGATTTAAAAAACTGGTTGCAATTTCAGTGAAATCCCAAGCAAAATTGTCAATGAATTAAGCAAGTATGAAAGGGATATGAAAGAAGTAGAGACATTTTTAAAATGGTAAGGAAAATAAAATTGGCTAGAACTGCTGGATTAGATGTTGCCTTCTCCCTTAAGCTTAACCACACTCTTGAGATACATGGTTTGGCCAATTAAATAGCTGAATGGTGGCCTAACACTGTAATAGCAATGAAACTGCAGGTGTAGAAGGGGGTGAGGGTCTTGAGTCCAAAAAGTCCCCATTCAAAAGCTGGTTAGGGGCAGACATAAGATATTGTTTTATCTACGAGTTACTGGAGAGAATGCAGAGACATATAAGCAAGTCCCTATTCCAGGAAACTTCAGGAAGCATTTATAATGTTTCAAAATGCATGTCATCGTAACAAATGAAAAGAGACTCAGAAAATGCATAATAAATTTGAGTTGGAAATAATTTGGCTTTATCCTTAAATGATCTATTTCAATAACAATCAAAGCATGATATCAGAAGCCATATAAGCACAGGACAGAATGAAACACATGCGCACATATGCACTCAGAGTGGATTTGGGGCCTGATGCCTGCTATACACCACTAGGTAGTAGATGTTCAACCCAAACCGTTGATGTGCTTTTAGTGGGTCTCAGTCGGTTAAAAGCAGGTAATTAGAATTATTCACAGATACTTTGAAACCATGAATAATTCATTCCTATACTTCAATAAAATAATTGTTGAATATTTTTGTTCTTTGCTTTCTAGTTCAATAAAATTGCTCATGTTGTGGCACTGTTGTGGGACTAAACTTTCTAAACATGGCAAATTAAAATGATCCCGAGAGGACGGAAAATGTTCAGCAGACTAAGAACTTTCCAGAAGCTCCACTTATATAAAAGCATTTCAGGGTTAAGTATTTTACAAATATTCTATACCTATACATATACAATTGTAATGCATTTTAAGTTCTAACTGTATAGATACTTTTAGTCCTAACTGGATATTTCTTATGCAAACCATTCTGAAAGTTGATATACATATGTATTCATTCATATGCATGTTTTAAAATATGTATATATAGTATTTGAAATACAATAATATAAAAGATGACTGCTATATTTGGAAAAAAATTGAGATTCAATATTATCATTTCAATCAGTTAAAAGCAATCTATGACTGAATGAAAAATATAGACTTTAAAACTGTACTTAAGAATTTTATTTCATTGGATAATAATAAGGTGATTGGGTGCTTTAAGATAAAACATACCAGATGGCTAATTTCTGAATTTTCAAAATGAAATTTTTTTGTTGAATATCTGATAAAATATACCAACTGAAAAAATCTCAATGCAATTATATGGAAATTAGCTTAATATTTTTTACAACAATATTATAACCAAAGTTGATGGTAATGATATAACCTATGGTAATGACAGGTTACCCTCATTTATAGGAATTTTGATATTACAAGTATTTTTATCCAAAAAGTCAATAAAGAATATATTATATTCTGGGAATAAAAATCTTAAATAACATGTTGGCAATAGAGGTACTTATATGGTGAATGATTTCTATGAACCACAAAACAAAACTCCAAAAATTTATTTTTTTTTAACAAGACACTGCATTAGCACTTTCTCTCTCTCTCTCTCTCTCACACACACACACACACACACACACGAATACAAATAACACAAATACACATGTGTACTACTTTTTGGGCATGCACCTGAATGCATAGTGTGTGTGTTTATACACATGTAATTTCATGTGTGCATCTGTGAGTGCACATATGTACCACTTGTGGAATTGTGAAAACTTGATTATTTGTGGAAACCAATTATGAAATACCTAAATATGCAATTAAAATTTTTGACGAACACTTGGAAGAAATTCACAGCACTCTTAGAAAAATGTGGAATGAACACATGAGGGAAAAGCCATAGTGAAGTGGTGCCGGGCAGGCAGGTAATTCTAAGCAAAGAAGGATGGTCTTTAACGTGCCAACTGAGCATCACTGCTCATTTCCATTTTGCATATGCAGACTGACTCAAGCAGGGTGCAGATTCAGCCCTTGGGAATTCTTAAAACTAAAACTGACTTCAACAGAAACATCAATGAGATCAAACATCACTGCTGAAGTCTATGGTTCTTCACGTGTTCTCAGTTTCAGGAGGAAGCAAAGAAACTAGGATTTGTGAAGCGAGAGTAACAGTCATACAACTGACTATTTTCCATATATGAAGTGCTACATTTCTTCTATGACTTACATAAGCTGTTTACTGTTAATTTTCTAACCATGTGAAATAACAAGTCCTAATTGGACTATGTGTGTTAGGGGTTTGGGGGAAAACAACAATTTGCATTTAACCCCATTCCTGGCATTAATTTACTAGCCTGAATTACCTATGACTAGGTTATACTCCAATTTTATTCCACACTGCCATGAATATTGTGGAAACAAAATTTGCCTCTTCTTGCCAGCAAGCTAATTTGCTCACAGTAGGGTTCTCTGGGTCGAGGTCAGCTCAATTCTCCTTATCATTCTCCAACACGACATGCTTCGTGTGCTTCTCTGGTGAGTCAGACACATTTATTTTCCATCTGTGGTTGGTATTTTTCCAATTAAATGTGAACTGAAAAAGTCTATTCTCCCATTTCTTTTTTACCACCTTTAAAAATTATTGCCAATACCTGTTTTCTTTTGCTGTGAGGATGTCCTTAAGGAAGAAACTCTCTGTGGCTCTGAGGAAATGGGGCAATCGAGAGGACGAGTGAATGAAAACTCGGAAGAGCCAGGATTAGTAAGGTGTGGGAGTGATCAGACAGAACGACCCAAACTTAGGAGTGATTATTTAGTGAGAGGGACGCGACAGGAGACACTTTGTCCAGTAGCTGTCATAAACTCAGAACTATGGAATCCGGCAATCCCAAATGTAATGTCCTAGGAAGTGATCCTAAGAGAAAGTAGCATAGTTTCTTCTTCAGAATGGCTGCAAAACTAGGAGTGACCCAACATGTTTCTCTAGAACCTTTCCACACGCATCAAAAAGGAAAACCTACGTTCCTTCCTCTAGGTGTGTTTCTGCCTCCACAAGTAGGGTATGAAACCATGTGACAACCTTGGCTGGGTTGGAAAAGGTTCTAGCCAAGGTAGAACCTTTCAAGGTTCTAGAAAGGTAGAAGCCACTTCTACCTAGCTCTAATAAACTACTCTTTGTCACCCAACAACCATTATGCAGAACCCGGATTACATGAAGAGTTACCTAGGCAGATGTTCTGGCTAAGTTTCCAGGCGACAGTCAGCATGAAGTGTCAAACGTGTTAAGTGAACAAGGCTTCAGAGGGTTCCAACCCACAGATGCTAACCCCACCCAGCCTCTGAGTCCTCTAGCTGAAATCACAGATACAGGGCAGCAGAAATAAAATCATCTCTGCTGTGCCCTGCTGGAATGTATAGAATCCAGGGGCATAATAAATGGTTGAGCTATGCTACTAGATTTAGGGAGTATTTGTTATGTAGCAATAGAAATTCAGAGAAAAAGGGAAAGAGGGGGATAATAACTTCTCTGTCTGGCATGGGGCAGATAAATTGTACATATTTTATGAGGTGAGGCCAGTATATCTTGATATGTTCCAAAGGGCCATGCAGGGAAGTTACCTCGAACAGAGCTGAGGTAGAGCAGGCAGGTATTTGGAATGTTAGTCCTGAGGACACAGGAGGAGGTCCCTGTTAGCCCTTTTGAGCTGTAGAGCTTAGTAAAAATCAACAACTGTTTTGCATCATGAAAGCAAACAAATATCCATGAGTTCAGATCCATATAGACAAATAATTGAAAGATAAATGAGGAAGAACACAAGGCTTTCATGCAGAAGAATGTCAAATAGTTTATATATTTAACCATTAAGCAGGTGAAGCTTGACTCACTACCCTTTACCTGTGGGCACCTAGTACCTTCCTTCTCAAACATACTGAATGTATTAAACTATAATTGAAGAACAACATTAAAAATAATATATATTCTCTATAAAGGGAATGTAAGTGATTGAGGCTGGGATGCAGAAAATGAGAGACTGCATGGTGTCTAGTGGGTGCAGCAAAGATCGTCTGGGCAGGACAGCGAACTTTTGAAGTGCCTTTTTCTTAAGAGGTAAGTCATCTGCCAAACATCCACTGCCATGGGACTAGCGGAGGATTTCCAGCCAGATGCGATGCATAAGCCTGGGTGTTCTCTACCATTGCATCTTGCCTCTCTCCTGATGTCATCCTCTGAATAAAGCTGACATGGCTCTAAGAACAAACCACGTGAGAAAGTTAAGTGCCAATATTCAACTGAACAATTGTACAGAATAAAAGCTTTTGGAGGCAAGAGTAAATGACTGGAGTTGCCTTTTACTGACACAGGAACACGCCAGGGCCACCTCTCTTATTGCCTGTGGCCCCTGTGTTAAATGAGAGAGCCCCTCTCCAGGGTATTAGGGAAGAGAAGCGACATTTGCATGAAATCAGACTTTTTCAGGCAGAGGAGGACAGATGCAAACTGGGTCTGTGTGATTGCTGGGGAGCTCCGTGAGGAGAGAGACAAATGGGAAGGAGCTGCTGAGAATAATCAGAGCAGAAGGAGGGTTAGCAAAGGGCTGAACAAGCTCGGCAAAGCTCAACTCATTGCCTCTGAGAGTTCAAACCTCTAAAGAAAGGAGTTTCGCATATTGATTTCCTCGTTTCTCTGCCTAGTGGCCTGGATTGCTAATTACGGGTTGATGTCCTCGTCTCAGGCACGACACATGCTGCAGATTCAAATAGCAACTGTGTCCTCACCCCATCCACTATCCCCATGCACACACACTATCATACGCAAAAGGTGTCAGACCTCAAAACAGATTTTCTTATTTTACCTCTGAACATTTTATTCGGTGTTTAGTTTTCTTTATTTCTAAGATGTCATTAGTGCATGTTAGAATCTTTTGTAATTGAATTTTTATCAGCATCCCTGTCTGCAGGATAACCACTATATTAAATTTAGTGTTTATCGTCCTTAAGCATGTGCAAACATATTACCAGTATTTTGATTGGTTTAAGTTTATATAATACTGTACATAGTATTTTACTACTTCTTCAATGCACAGCATTATATGGGATTATCCATACTGATATGTTTTATTTTAACTAGGAATAGTATTTCTATTTTATAAATACACAGCAATTTGATCATAAATTTACTGTTATATGGGAGATCATTCTGTGTGGCGTAGGCCCGGCTCCCACTTGGACAGTGGAGAGCGACACAGGACCCAGGCCCACGGACAGGTCCTCCTGTGGGGAATCAGGCCTGCAGTGTACCTAGGCCATTCTGAAACTTTCTTTTGCTAAAATCTCTCACCCTGACCTGAGACAGCAAGGGCTTACTGCAAATTCCTAAAATTCATGCTAAACCTTCCAAGGAGGAGTGTAACCAGTTTAACCACTTTTCCCTTTGCATTTGCAAATATCCTTCTTTCTTGATATAATTAGCAACATCCTTTCCTTTGTTATCTGTAACAGGTAATGACCTACAGTGATGCTATGCATAGTCAATGAGGACCTGTGCATAGTAAATGAAAACCACCCTCAATGTAATGTGCCCAGAAAGACAACAAAAGCCTGTCAAGGCAAGGGTTGGGGCACTCTCCTCTTGAGAGAGTGGCCATGCCTTCCTACTTCCTTCACAAGAGTCGGTGGTCTGTGTGAATTTGTCTCGTGTCTCAGCCATGACGCCACGGACACTGCAGGCCGTTGTCCATATCACTGTTAATGAGCAGAGAAGTTTCATGTCCTTTGTCTGTAATATGGTCTCTTCTAAAACTAAATAATGATGATATTAATATTGCCACCATGGCTATATTTGCTTAGTGTCTGCACAGGTAATGTTTTTTCCAACTATTTAATCTTTTTTTTTGTAATGCACAATACTGTGTCTCTTATAAACACCAACATATTATATATTTTAAAATCCAAATCAGATAATTTCTGGCCCTAATTAGTAATACTATTCTATGTTTTAAAAAAGATTTTGTTTATTTATAGAGAGAGGGAAAGGCGGGGAGAAAGAGAGGGAGAGAAACATCAATGTGTGGTTGCCTTTCACAGGGCCCCCACTGGGGATCTGGCCTGCAACCCAGGCACGTGCCCTGACTGGGAATCCAACCAGTGACCCTTTGGTTTGCAGAACAGCACTCCATCCACTGAGCCACACCAGCCAGGGCCTATTCTAATTATAATTAGAATCGCTTGCATATTTAGACTGAAAACACCAAACACTAGAAATTTTCCTTTATCATTCTTTGCCTTCACTGTTTCCTCCTATATTTTCTATTGATTTAAAATTTCATTGTTCTTCTTTATTTCCATCTATAAATTCTAAAAGTGTGAATTCTTTTCTTTAGAGAATAATTTGCATTAAATAACACATTCATTTATAAATTTTTCCAAAAACCTACTCATGTAGTATTTCTAAGCTTGACCAAAACAAGTTCTTTTAGCATATTTTTAGCACTGGGAAGTGTCTGCTTGCAATTGTTATCTAGAACTTTATTGTAGCTGCTTTTTAAACATAAACACTATTCATGCATTTAGCTCTTCTCAGCTCTTTCCTAACTTACCTGACTTGCTTCTGGATTTCTTCTTGTTCCTGTTCAGGTTTATTGTTGAACATTTTTTTCCGTGAAAATTTCTGGACAGATCTCCTTTAGCTAACTTTGAAAATTATTTTAGCTTTCAAATTGTAATCTGTCTTTTATTCTTCTCCAGCTCTAAAAAAAATTCTAGTCTCTTTGGATATCTATTATTGTTGATGAGAAGTTTGCTGTTCTTCTACTTAACGCAGACATCCTGTAAAATTTAGGATTTTCTGTCATCTGTAGCTTTGCTAGGATGTCTAGGCCAAGATTTCTTCTCGTTTATGTTGATTTGGATTCAGAGAGCCTCCCTGAGCTATGGACCAGTGCCTTCCTTCCACTGTGGAAAGGTAGACCAGATCTCCTACTCCGTGTTGCTTCTACACCCTTCCCTCCATTTTCCCTCTAAAAACACCTGCTAGGTGTGGAAATTTCTACTGGCCCTCCATTGCTCCAATGTTCTCATCCACTTTTATTTTAAATATGTCTTTGCTTTTTTGGGCAAAATCAAAATTCTGGATGAATTCTTCACTACTTTCTTTAAAATCACCATGTTAATTGAATTAACTATTCAATTCAAAGTTACTCATTATACACATGCATAAATAATCAATTATGTGTATAATTATATATACTATATAGTATATATGTTTTGAAGATTTCTAATTGGTATTTTTCTTCCCTTTCCCCTGCCATCTACCCTTCACATCTTCATTTCTGCCTTTTATTTTATTTGTAATATCGCCTTCTTTTATGTGTAGGGTTTCTCCATTCACCAACTTCATTAAATTTTATTCATCTTCCTTTTCTGAGTACTCTAGCAGAGTCTCTAACAGTACCGGGCCTGTAATAAAAATAAAAAATATCGTTCCCCTAAATGTTCACAACTGTGTCTATTCCTAGGGTATTTCTAATAAACACAGAGGGTTTTCCATGAACAAACTCATTCACTGAATACTTTGATCTGCTTATTTTTCCCCATTCATAATCTGTTAGACAGAGGGTCTGTCCCTACCCGTTAAGACACAGGTGGCAGAAATTCAGCTTCAACTTACGTGTTCTTTTCATTCCGATCTTCCACGGCACAGCTATGTTACCGAGATGAATCTACCGAACGGCTCTCAGTCTCGGGTTCCTTATTAATGCGATGAACTAGACATACCCCCTTCACACATGTTTATGAGAAATAAAAATGATAAAACAATGTGCCAACAGCAGACAGACAGACAGAAGGCTAGTTCCTTTCCTTTCACGTTCTTACCACATGTATTTGCTCTAGGATCTGCCTTCGGGACCTAGAAAAAGGTATATGAAGTCGGACCGCTGACCTCCATCATCAACAGTTCAACATACTTAATGGAATACTTGAGATTGCTGCCAGACTGTATCATCTTTCTGGTTCTCAAGTTAGCACCCAGGAAGCATGGAGACTGACCTCTTGGTATGTACTTGGTGGAAGCATCTGTGTGAGTGGGAAGCTGAGAAAGGGGAAGGATGTAGGGAGGCTTTCCATACAGCCGTTCCTTATAGCAGCACTCACTGAAGGGACGGGCAGTGGGGGATTCTCATTTGGATACACTGTGTAAACGCCCTGCTGAAATTTGCAAGCATGTGAGAGAAGGCCCGGCATCCAGTCCATATGCAATTCTCTTAGCAAATATTTCTTGAGCCCCTTCTATGTGCCAAACATTTCTCCAGATTCAGGAAGTAGAGAAGTAAACAACACCAGTTGTTACCTAACTCTAAAAGCTACCTTCCCCCTCCTAATTGCCTTGAAGAGCTCTCCTGTAGGAGGAAATCCCTGCGGCTCTTGTGGGAAGAAGCTGGCAGTGAAACTCTACTTGGTTCTTGCTAGATCCCACAGCACACTTGGAGACAACATCCGTAAGAGAAGGGGGTCCGGGCAAAAGCTAACTTTCTCCCTCCACAAACTTCTCTGGCCGTTTCCCAGGTAAACTAGCAGGACACATTTGCATGTCACCATATTTAGTCACATTTTAAAATAAACAAGAACGTTCTGGGGATAGTGTGTTCTGAGAGTCCTGGCTCTAACAGTATTTTGTGGAACAAGGTAACTGTCTCCCGGATGAAAGTGGAGTGAGCTGTCGTACGAAGGCAGTTTTCAAAATCTTGAAGATGTGGTACAAGGGAGATTAGAAATAATCTATATGCTCCTGCAGAGCATGATTAAAATTAACATCTGCCAGGAGCAATACCTTCAGGATAAAATGCAAAATAGCTCGTTAGCACAGCAGTTCTCAAAGTATTGTTTCTGGACAAGGATCATCAGGATCAATTAGGGATCTGCTAAAAATGTAAATTCTCAATTTTACACGGAATCGGAGCCTCTGGGGGGTGGGGCCCAGCAATCTGTGTTCTAACAAGCTCCTGAGGTGTTTATTTTAAAAAGTGTTTCCAGCTTTATTGAGATGTAATTGACATATATAACACTGTGGAAGTTCACAGTGTACAATATAGTACATGCATGTATTATAAAATGATTACCACAGTAAGGTTAGCTGGCACACGGCTCATTGTACAGTTAGTATTTTGTTGTTGTAGTGGCAGTGAGAATATTTCAGATCTACTCTTTTAGCAACTTTTAAGTATATAGAATGCAGTATCGTTCATTAGAGTCGCCATCCTGTACATTCGATCCTCAGAGTCTCATATATATATACACACACACGCACACAGGTTCTGCTATAGACACACTATGATGAGCATGTGTACGTATTTTACAAATAAAAGCCAATGGAGCTTTGGCAACAACTCTGTGAATGAAGCACTATCATGATACTGTCATCATCTCCGTTTTACAAATGAGGGAGACAGAGCGAGATGAAGCTTACTAACTACCCAGGACAACACAGATGGGAAGCAGTGGTATGGCCCAGCATTCGGACCTCAGAGTTCATGTTTTCAACCACCACCTGGGAACTGCTATCAATCCACTGGATTGCTATCCAATCCAGGCTTATCAACCCCTGCCTCCTCCCAGCACTGTGTAACTGTATCTGTTTCCAATAACTTGCCATTTTTCTCTGAGCCCACGCCTAATTGCAGCTGCCCACCTTTTCATGCGAACCAAATACTCCCGAGGAAGTTAGTCACAGTGTTCCAACATTCACATTTGCAAATACGTTTCACACTTGACTTCCAGTACTGTTTTCTCTTTATAAAAGTAAGTCCATTATCTCCACTGGCTTACATGTTTCAAGTATTCGATTAGTTACCTTCCTTCCCCTAGAAACTGCGGGTAGTGGGCCCATCTCCTCGCAGGTGAAACTGACAGCCGCTCTCTTTGCAGTTGCTCAGCTGGCTTAGATTTTGAGTGAGAAAGTACTCAAGCAGCGTGTCCAAGACCACCGAGGGGAGAGAGGAAAGCGACACTAAGCGTGGAAGGCCTGGGAAAAAACTTGACTTCTTCCTAGATGTTGCTGCTGTTCAAAGCCCATGGTGAATATTTTTCATTGTGTTTTTTCTGTCCCAGATTTGTCTAGGCCCTGTTTGACCATGAAATGTTTTGGCTAGGGACATGCGTGCTCTAAATGGGTCACCAGTTTACTATGCTATCAAACAATATGCTGATGCAGTCAAACCATTGGTTAAAAAGCAATCAAATCAATGAAACAGAAGTTTGTAAACAGACTGCTAGATGGGGCAGCGGTTAATCTTGTTTGTCTGGAAAGATATCAGAAAAATATTCTGAGAGTTCAAGGAAGAGGGAAGGATGCTACTGTATGTGTGTCCTTTGACCTTTCACCCATGACCTTGGTTTTGAATTTCTCTGGTATAATCCTTAATAGAACTCTTGCTCCTTATCACCCATTTGGACAATGTCACATATTTCTTATCCAGAGAGAATGGGAAATTCTTGAATCTAAAAGACTGTATTTCTCACTGAAACCTGCTGTCAATACAGGAGCCTCATATTTTTATTCGGAAACCTCGTTTGTTTTCTCTCTCATTACGTAGAGAAACCTAGGCTCTGATCAGCCTGAACTTTCAAAAAATCCACAAAATGTGTCCTGACCACTCTTGTCTTGTTCCGATCTGTATTTACCGCCCATACTTCTACCGAAACCCTTGACAACTTTCTGAACTAATACTTTTATATGACTTCTGCATCTAAAAATACTCAATATTGATATCAACTAGGGGTATCTGTTTCTAATTGGTGTTTTATACATTCTGCTTTGTAAACAAAAACAAGGGTGAGAGCGCTTATAATACCTAAAATAGACTGCTAGCCCACCATAAAAACGGGTTCATTATACATTCAAAAATAAACACAAAGATGAATTTAAAATACTTGTTCTGCTACAGAGGTACAATGATTCGAAATACGAGTTGTTTCTTTTGTCTCTTTATGACATTATGGTCAGACTGTTCACAAACTTTAAAAAACACACTTAAAAAAAAATTAAAAGTGTTATGAACATTTAATTCCCCATCGTATTGAGCACCCTTTTATTTTTATTTTCTTATCCTTTTACTATATATTTTTAAACTAAAATGGATAACGGCTTTTTGAATTTTATCCTTAAGCCTATGTTAGTCTGTTGAAGAAAAGGTACAATATCTTAATGATTTTCAGAGGGAGAGACAGGGTAACTACCCCTGGGGGAGGAAATGGGGAATGAGAGAGACACCTGGAGGTGTTCCAAATGTGCATTTTCTTAATAATTAGCACATCACGCATCTAGTTAGCATCTCATAAATAATCATAGACTATGTATTTAACGAATCGCTTTACTTTGCACTGTCAGAGGTTAACAGGAAAGCAAAATGGTTTGCTTATTTTAAAAACGAAACAGAGTTATTCCTCAGGTACACCCTGACTAAAAATAACGAAATGCAGCAAATAAGCATTGATCACACTAGTTTTAAAAACATCGATAGCAATAGATACATATGTATACATATGTCACAACTGTCAAAACACCCTATATTTATATATGTTAGAAAATAGCTACTTCTATACATTTCTGTTGTGACAAGCATATGAATATGCATGCATTCTGTGATTGTACATTTCACTTTCAATCCAAGCCTTTCTGTCAAAATCTTGTCCCAAGTTGCATTTTGATGGTGTGCATTTCTCCTCTTTTTCACTCTATAAGAAAAGAGGCTTGTCAAGTGAAGGAGCAACAGCGTTTGCACCTGTATTTCTCAACACGAACAAAATGTTTCTGTAGGATTTCTTGAAATAATGATTCTGAGGGAAAATACATTTCTCCAACATACTAACCATACTAAATAGATATTTATTAAGTTAGACGCCCTCTCAGATGACTAAAATGACTTTGGATGTTCATGCACATAGAGTGAGTTTTCTCTGATGTTTGATGACCCAGCCACTGCCTTGGGATGTCGTTGACTAGGGGCTATTTAGGGGTGATGGGAGAGAGAGGGCTTTTTACAAGAGCCCTAAGCTGAGACACTAACAAATATGTATCCACACGGGGCAGTTGGAATATGCCCTGTTTGTGATGGGGCACAGGGCATCTTGGGAAGTACAACTTGTCACTTCTGCCAGAGCATCTGTGAGCGATACACAGGCAAGTGAGGACGGATGCCGCACTGAAAGGTGACTCGCGGAATGGGACAGGAAGCCTTGCTTCTCCTCACCTAGCTCTCCCCCCTCCCCCAGGCAACTGTGCTGGGCACTTTATTTATGTTGCTGTCCATCCACAAGGTCTTTCTCTCCTCTTCTTCCCCAACCCTTTCAAGGTAATTTCCAATGCAAACTCAATTTACCCTCATCACATCTCTGCTAAAGCATGAAATAGGAACATCTGATTTCTTTTTGTGATGGTACATTATTTTTAATGTAATTAACTCTACAGAATACTTCCACTCGGGGCGATCCATTTTGTTTTTAAAAAGCCTACCCTGGAAATCGAGACATTTTCATCTTGCCTGTTTCATTTTCTTTTGTTCATAGCCCAGACCACAGCAAGGGCCACGCATAAGAAAATTAAGGGAATGATGGGAAGTTATTGCTACATCAAGCTATTGGCTTGCAGTTACTTCAATTAGTACATTATCACTCTGCAAGAAAAGTGACTACTTTTCTACATCTGTTGGCCCTCTTTTTCTTTTCAAACTACATTGTGTAGACTAGTGTGGCACACAGGGGATTGTGGGAAACACAGGCATGATTGAATGAGAGGTTATGGACTATTTATTAGGTGCAGAGGCTTCTGAAGGCACCCCATCCCACCTCGCCATGCTTCGGTATCTGTGTCAGCAATTTGAGGAGTTTTCGGTGGCTTGACCATGAAACAGAGTTTATTCCCATATGATAATTTATTAGTAATTGTATTTATTTTCCACACAAACAACTCTAAACCTACTTGTGCCCCACCCTGCACAATGACACGTACCTATCATTATAACATCATGCATGGTATTTTCAACGCCCGGAACATCCTCTGCGCTCCACCTGTTCCCTCCTTACCACGCTGTCTGGGGGCCACCACGGAACTTCTCACTGTCTGCTGTCCACGTAATCTCCTCACTGTGAAGTAGGATGTTAGCGCTGCATATTCTTTATCAAGGTCAGAGATAAGACAGTTCTCCTCTCTTCCTCACTAAGGCATTTAGTTTTCTTGAGGAGGTTGTTTTGTTTTTGTCTTTGTTTTTTTCATTTTTCTCATAAACTAGAGTTGGCTCTTGTCATGTGCTTCTTCTGCATTTATTAATATGATCATATTAGTTCTTTTCCTTCACCCAATAATATGACGGATTACATTATCGATTTTCAAATATGAAACTAGCCTTGCATATCTGGGATAAATCCTCCTTGTTTGTGGTGTAGAATTCTTTTCGTGTATTGTGGGGCTCGATTTTCTAATATTTTATTGAGCATTTTTGCATCTATGTGCAGAAGAGAGATTGGTCTGCAGCTTTTCTTTATTGTAATGTCTTTGTTGAGTATAATCCTGGCCATGCCCCTTCTATACCTCAAAGAGCAGTAGAGAATGTGTATAATTTCTTCCTGGACTGTTGGGTAGAATTCGCCAGCGTATGTTTCTAGGTGTGGTGATTTCTGTTTTGGAAGGTTATTAAGAATTGATTCAATTGATTTAATACATATTTAGTCCTATTCTGAGTATCTACTTCTTTTGGCACATGTGTCTTTCAAGAAATTGGTCAATTTTATCTAAGTTACCAAATTTGTGGACATCAAGTTATTCATAGCATTCTATTTTTCTGTTGATGACCATGGAATTGGTAATAATGTTCTCTCTTTGTTCCTGATATTAGTAATCTGTGTCCCCTCTCCAGTCTGGCTTTTCCTCCAATAATTACTGTAGGAAACAGGTCAAGCCCCTGGAGGTAAATCTCACCATATCGCGCATGCCCCTCCCCACGAATGGGTGTTACTAGGGTCTTTAAGCCTCAGATAACTATCGCTCAGGCTTTCCTAGCCCGACACTGGTTTCCATGGTGGTTCCTGCTTGCAAGGCGCTGCTCTGGTAAACCGGGGCTCCCTGCAGCACCCCATCTCTCTCTGCGGCAGCCATCTCTCTCTGCAGTCTCGATGCCCATGATGCAATTCTGTCCCCATCTCTCATGGCTCCTGGAAGAGGTACTGAGTTTCCAGTCTTTTCAGCTTTTTATTTGTCTTAGGGTGCAGATGCAACTTCCAGGCTCCTCAGATGCAGAACCAGGAATCCCTTTATTTATTTTATTACTTGATTTAAAAAAAGACATGGCTTAGTCTGCAAACTTTATAATGGGAAAATTGAGTTTTAGATGCTGTGAAATATGTCCTCAGTCATGAAATTGTTACAGATCTGAACTGGAGCTAGATTAATATCTGTGTTCTTTCTCCCTCATCTTCCTACTTTTTCAACTTTTTCTTATCTCTTATTCTATGGTTTCCATAATTTATCAATTCATTGTTTCTCTGACACTTGAATTCAGCAAATATTAGGTACCTGCAATTACAGAGAAATTGTGCCATTTGCGACAAATAGTGAGCAAAATATAGCATGACCTCTATAATATTGGAGCTTATAGTTTAATGAAGAAAAACTTATGTCAAATATAAAATCACACAAAGAAGTATGAAAGTACAATTACGGCAAGTTTCTATAATAAGTACACAGTGCATTGTGGCCGATGTTCTGGAGGACAATGAAGACCATCTTAAAATTTAACAATTTAAATGAAACATGGAGGAAACCTACATAAAATATGTGCCAAGTATTCTTCTAACCATTTTTATTATTTAAATTTTACAAAATTACTGAGAAATAGAATAAATATCACCTCTATTTCACACCTACCCACACACACAAATGCACACATGCAATACACACGCACACCACACATAAAACTTTCACATAAGACATGCCAAACCACATGTAGCTGTGAAGTCTGCCTAACTGCAGAATCCATATTTTCCACGAACACTACCCCACCTTTTGGGGTAGTAGAAAGTTGAGGCAGATAGAACCATATAGCTCGGTCATCACTCTATTTATTTCACTTTTGATGTTGAGGTTCGGTAATGTACGGATGGGTATCTTTCTCTCCTCACAGTCAGGGGCAGCCTGCTGTGGCTGCAGAAGATGAGAAGCAAAAGATTTGAAAGCCTCCCAGAAAGGGACCTTATCAGAAAAGCAATTATGTGGAAATTCATAATAAGCGTGTTGAGACACAAAAATCAGTGGAATTAAACCAAATTGTTCCAAACGGCAGAGAACATAGAAATCTATCTGTGCCAAAATTCTGAGCAAATATTTCTACTTCGTGGAAGTAATACTGTTGAAAATGGAGAACCATTTATAGCCAGGATGCGATTTGATTTCAGATATACTTATATTTTCAGGTATTTTTTTTGAAATGCTGGAGAATATGGTAAATTACACCAAGTCCCACCAGTAAAGAACCAGAGAGCCAGCGACAGCGTACAGACAAGGTTGTCATCTAGCGGTGACAGGCAAGCCGCAGGCTTGTGACCCCAAAGCGGTACCCGCAGTGTCTCTCCCTCCCACCTTTTCCTTTTCTTTATGAATTTGAAACATCTGTTATACAACGGCTTAATTTTTTTAAAGAGAAAATGATGCATCACTTGTCTCTCTTTATCTCCTCCTATAAAATAATACTCAGTCTCATTTTTTTTAAAAAAAGGTAGTTGAGGAATACTCATTTCAATATTGTTTATATTCAATAAAAATCTGGAACATTTATCATTCTTATTTAGGTAATGGGAAGTAATAACATGCCTTCTTGAAAACAGAGAATTCGACATCATCACATTACATTACTCAGAGAGCACAGAAGATAAATTTTAGCATTTGTCACTGTTACTCACTACCCAGGCATATTTTATTAGCTATTGTCAAAGGCATAGAAAACTGCCAATCACGTTAACTAACTTCTTTTAAAAGCCACTCAACTGAGTTTAATTGTGATTAAGTATATTTGAACTGAAGGGACATTAAATACACAAATGCCTCCTGGCGATCTTTTCAGAGTCTGTGGTGAGCAACAGTTTTTGCTCAATGGGAAGAAAGCTTTTAATGTATTCCAAAAAATAAATAAATAAAATAAATCAAGGCGCACATTTGGTTGTATTTAGTACAGTGGATTTTGATTGTTCTTTGTAGGAAAATAACAAAAGGAAATGCCCTGCCCTTATAAGGCAAATAAGTTAATAATGCTGCCATTCGCCTCACATCAGGAGCCGCAAAGAGCCTAGATTCTTCTGTTTAGTTCTTGTCTATCACTGCAAAAAGTTAACCTAAGTAAATTAAAAGTCACAAATTCCTTGCACATTGCTCATTTACCACCTTGTTCTCTCTATCTTTTGACACCGCTGATTTTGTCGTTCAGGTTATCAATAACTTTCCTTGTGTCTTCTCTAGACAGAATACCTGGGTTCGCATTGCTCTAAATTCTCCCTTTTCCTTCCTCAACTCAATCTCCCCTGGGTAAAAGGAAAATCTGAACGGGGTTGGACTCTGTAGGGTGTGTCTTGCAGACATTTAGCAAATCCGAGGAAATGCTTCTGGGATAGTCAGTGGGAGTTTGGGGAAGGTGGTGACGTTGGAGTGGGAAGGTACCGATTGAGTCTTGGAGAGATGTCCTAGTGCCCACTCAACATACACCGTAGTGCCACGGCGGCTCCAGTGTTTCGTCTCTCCACGAAGAGTGCCTTTAAACAGATGGTTCTATAGCAAACATTCAGCACCATGACTACAAAGAATAAAGCCCAAAGTTTGTGCTGCTCTGACTCCTAACTGATTTCCATTCATTCCCTCTCTTCCTCTCACCCACCCCTCTTTCTCACACACACACACACACACACACACACACACACACACACACACACACAGGGTTCTTTCTTCTACACATATTTCCTAATATTTCAGATTGCTACTTATTTGGTATCTCATTTTCAAACAATCTAGAATTGCTACAATACAATGATGTTTCTCTTATCGGCACCTTGGAAGCTATCATTCTCATTACCTGTAAATAGTGAAGGCCCTCACGGTGTATCGCTTTGCATACCCAGTGGATGTCTATATGTGTACCTCTGACCTGGCTAACAATGCATTTGTCACTTTGTTTTCGAGAAGACATTCCTTATGCATGTGGATAAAATGAATCATTCTGTCCCCTCTATTTCCTTGTTTAGAAAAGATCAATGTGACTATTACATGGTTTATCATTTATCTGTTTATATCATTTCATATGATAAACACTCTGTAAAGATATTATTTTAGGACTTGAATTAAGTGCTGGTCTAGTTTTGTTCAATGACTTTTTCTTGAACTAAATTTAAAAACAGATGTTTCTTTTGTTCTAGAAAATACATTGCTTCTGACTCTCTAAATTGCCAAATATTCGCTTTATTTTTGACCAGGCACCAAGCCTCCAAAGCAGGGAGAGAGACCAAGGCGGGAGTCAATCGGTGCTCGATTCACACTCCCAAGTGACAGCATTCAATCAGAGGCCACCCTCTACATCAGAAGGTTTGGGAGGTGCCTGTTGACACCATCGGCTTATATTCTACCAGTTTATCAGGAGGATATTGAGTTAACCTTGGGAACTGTTTAGCATTACCATGTTCTGAAGGAGAATAATCATTACAATAATTGAAATAATAACCTGTTGTAATCACAGGACCATTAATAGACTGTGGTTTTTTAAGGGGAAACGACAGCTGTTCCCTGGCCTCTCACTAATTCTGGATGAATTGCGCTGTGGTCACTACTGGCAGTCATCTTCCTGGTGCGGATGGGTAAGATTCTTTCATATCTTTCCTGAAGTGTTTATCCCTCTCTCCCCTCCCCTCTCATCCCAATTTTAGGATCATGCACAGCTTGGATTACAGGAAGGCCTGTATCAGATTCATGCCATAAGAAAGGTCCCATATTAGAAGAAAAGTTTTTCTTATCAAGAGTTAGGTTGGAGGAAATTGAAAAACTTAGAGAAACTTCAGCTCCACCAAGGAGAAAACCAGATGGAACTACAGGGCTGAAAATAATCCCTGGCAGCGGGGAAAGGTGGGGGGACACAAAGCAGCTTGTGTTGGAAGAAGTAGAAGGAAATTGGGGAGAAACAAGAGAAGGAGCATTGGAAAAGGAAATCTGGAATGATCCTGTGTGTTTGTGTCTAGATGGCCCCATTGGGAACTGGGGGGCGGGGGAGGGTGGGACGGGGGGAGAAGCAGCTTTTTGCCTCATAGTCTGAATTGGGTCTTTGCTTATTTTCCAATAATTACGTTCTCCTCCTGGCAGCAAAATGCACCTCTTAACTACTACATAATTAAATAGTTTTAGAGAACACAAAAATGGAAAAGATAACCATAATGAGCCAGAAGCTAAAATCTACGGATCCTGCTTTTCAAAGAACTTGTTCCTTCTCTCTCCTAAGGACATATGAAATTCAATACGTAGTTCAAATTTTTAGAAATGCATAAGTCTCCACATTACAGTTTATTTATAAAATACTTATACATAAATTTTAGTTAAAAATACAAGCTGTTTGGAATAATAGGTTGAATAATTATCTGGTGATTTTACTCAGAGATAGGTAATCTTGTTAATCCAGATTAATTAAAAACATCCTCCCTCTTTAAAAAAAAACAAAACAAAACCACAAGTCTCCATTTTGTGCAAGGTGCAGACTCCAGGAGATTTTATACCTCATCCGTAGTGAATGTAATCTTTTTTCCTTGTCTTTAAAGCACCAGAGGGAATTGCAGGAATCATTGGCTCACTGATTAGTACAAGCAATGGACCTAAATTATACTCAAAATCAGTTCTCTGAAGGGCTTTTACCGGCGGTCACTATTTGAGCACAAATGAATTTGTTAGCTATTTGGTGGTTGTTAGCCGCCATAAAGTAGGACAGACATGGAGTCATGGACAAATTCACCCCCAGGGTAGAAATTTAAAAAAAAAAAAGAAAAGCATATTGTTCAGGGACAATGTATTCCAATCCCACATCGAGCCCGTTCGTAAGCAGAAGAGCTTTTTTAATAGGTCACACGCACAAGCCTTAAATACACCCTCTAAAATGCACAGACTCAGAAACGTCATCTTAAGGCTGGCTAGACAGAGTATCTACTTAGAAATGGAGGGCAAGAGTCCCCACTAAAGGGGACAGTCTGTCAGTTGAACTTATCCCCACTACCCCCCTATACTGCTATGATTTTCTAGAAACTCCATGGTCTTCCCACTGGTCTTCTATATAGCCAGTGAGTCAAAAATATGGAATATATTTGTCTTGTCTACAAATATTTGCAACTTTCCATTTTGCAGATGATGGAGAGTGCCTTGAAGACACTACTGTTTCTCAGCCGGCTCAGTTGGTTGGGTATCGTCCTGCAAACCAACATGTCAGCAGTTCAATTCCTAGTCAGGGCCTCTGCCTGGGTTGTGGGTTTGGTCCCAGGCTGGGGCACGTATGGAATGCTACTGATCAATGTTTGTCTCTCACATAGATGTTTCTCTCCCTCTCTTTCTTCCTCCTTTCCCCTCTCTCTAAAATCACATTTTTTTTTAATTTTAAAAAGGATTCTACTGTTTAAGAATAAATGAGCTTGGGAGATAGGTAGGAAAAAGAGAAGCTTAAAGTAACTTCATGAAAGCTAACCTGATTACCATATTTTTCGGACTATAAGACACACTTTTTCTTATCCCAAATTTGGGAGGAAAATGGGGGTGTGTCTTATAGTCCAAATGTAGCTTGCCTGGCTCGCTGTGGGTGAGGGGGGGGGCATGGTGGAGTGGGTTCACAGGAGGCAGGAGCAGGTAAAATATTTTACCACATTTTTTGCTTCAAATTTTTTTTTTCTATTTTCCTCCTCTAAAACCTAGGTGTGTCTCATGGTCCAGTGCATCTTAGAGTCTGAAAAACTATGGTATATATTAAATGATAACTTAATCAACCACATGATTCAATTGAACAGGGGCAAATTTCTATTTGGTGTTTTTCCAGACTAAGCATAGCAAATAGCTTAACATAGGACACAAACACACAGTTAGTATTCTATATATTAATATTAAATATTGTAGTTTAAGGCTTAACTGGCAGGCTCTTTTGGATGAATTGATAGTCTGGTCTTCAGTGACAAATTGTGAAGGATTCAGAAACCATGCCTCAGTAGAAACCGGCTGAGACCAATTAGTGATGTCTGTCACAGAAAAAAGACAGTAATGAAACCCAGTGTTGTCTGATACACATAATCCAGGAAGGTGGACAACAGGTAAAACTTTATTTCAGGAGAGTGTGACTGCTTTCTATGTAGAAACATGGCAAACTTGTACCAAACCACGCCCTACCATAGTCAGATACAATGTAACATCGCTGCTCTATGGGGAATTCACATAAGGTGCCTTAGGAACACAGAATAGAAGACTCCCTATCTGCTGGATGAGTCTCAAGAATGTTTCAGAGTACAGGAAACTTTTGATTGACTCCAGAAGGCAGAAACTGGATAGGTAGGAGTCTTGAATTTGAGGCAACCCCTTCTCCCAGCATATGCAAAAATCACAATATCAGGGAAAAAACATATTCAGGAAACTTTAAGCAGATTAATTTTGCAGCAGCATGAGATGTGAGGACCCGTTAGAACTGGGCCTGGACAGGTGAGCCATGGCAGGCCCATAATAAGTACACGGTCAGCAATGGTGAACCGGTCTCAGTGGCTGTCCATGGCATCTCGCCGAAGAAAAGCAAACTTGAATGAGCATAATTACACTTGCGGGTTCACAGAATTGATCAGACGGCCCTTGTTGGTCTCTCCCTCATTCCAGGCTCATGTTGTTACTTGTACCCAGTTTGCAATTTCCAAGTTCTCTTTTTATGACTATGGCTTCTCACGCCTGGATTGGACCTGGTTACACACACGCTCAATACTGTGTTTAAGATCACAGAAAAAAAAAAAATCGCTTTCACCTTGATTCATTGTCCCCATGCCGAATGCACCTGGCTTTTATCTCCACCCTGTTCTCCCATCAGGCAGAAACTACTTTCATTCGGCTTGCTAGTCCCTCCACAATTCTCTTTCCCGAGGTTTGATTTAGAGACACATTATTATGAATTGGACAGGTCTGTGCTCAAATGCCATCTTTGTCAAGGCACATTCGGAAAAGCTTTCTGTGTGGGGCATACCATGAAAAACGAGAATAGACAGAACAATTAATGAAGGGAACCCAAAGACTGAGCCGCACAAATCAATGTTGCGCTTCCTTTTCTTTTCCAATGTGTCTTCATTTATATTTCAATACTCTGTCTCAGATTAATTTTAGAGAATATATTTCCATGTCAAAATCCTTTAGATGGGCCTAAATAAAAGTAAATGAAAATGAAGATGGCTGTGGCTATGCAGCTGTACATAAAGATTTTAAGCTTGAGGGGAATTTAAAGGCATTTCTTCCTCATCATTCTTCATGGAACCCAGAATTAGTAGCCAGCAAAGCTTCACTTTCTGAATTCAGTTATCTGTTTTATCTACCAGTTTTTTCTTTGCTCTTTTTTTCCATCCGAGCTAGGAATGCGGGAAAGTTGGGAGTCAGGCACATTTTCTTTCATCAATTTTGTGAACTTGGGTAGGTACTTCGCTTCTTTAAGGCAAATTTCCCCTGCCCTACAACTCCAAAATGGTATTGTGAGGTTTCAGGAAGAATATGTATGATAAGACTCATACCGTGATGATTATGTTTAGCTATCCAGTTGCTACATATTAGACATCCTAAGGACAAAAGGGCCAAAGAGTAATGCGAGAATATCCCCTAAACCTAGCAGAAATTGCTAAGCTATTACTTGACACAGATATGAAGAAGACCGCAGTGAAAAGAACGCGTTGTGTCGTGACCATAGAGGTGCATGTGTGGGAAAGTAGACAGAGTAGAGATCACGACAGGAAGTACAACAAAGCCAAGTTCATTTCATTATTGCAGAAACATTCACTACAATAACAGGTGCTCGATTCATGGATGAAAAAAAAAACCTAGACAAAAAAGATGAGAAAACTGAAATGCCAAGCGCAGGCAGTCAAAGCTTGACTCACACTTTGGGTTAGTTGCTCCAGTCGGTTCCTGGGCCTCACTTGCTGACATGGTGCTGTGTTCTCTCCGCAAGCAAGCTGGAGGACCACATGTCTGCTAAACTGGTCTGACCACCGTGTGACCTGCGCTGGGAAGCGCCAAAAGGCTAGATTCTATTTCTTACGGTGAGGTGTTTTAGAAATGTTTTCCCTGATACCTTCAGGAGGAAATGCACCTATTTTCTTTCATTTTAGAAACTCAGAGAAACCTTTCCAGGTCAGGTGAGTTCCCCGGGGGAAATGCAATGGTAATGGAAATGCTCTTGCGCATCCGTCTTTGTAAATATTTGTTTTTTGTTGTGGTTTATGATGTGTTTAGTGTTCCCAGGCTATCTGAAGTCAAATTATAATTTGAAATGTGTTCCCATAGAAAAATTGTCCCTAAGTTACAATAAATTATCAGAAACTTGCTTATGTGAAAATGCAATTTTCTCTATCCCTACATGTCATTAGACGCTGATTGATTGATACCTCCCTGCTCAGCGACGGTGAAGAGACAGGGAGAAAAATGTATCGTGCATACGAAGCTCTTCATGCATTTATTACTTAATTTAATCCTCATAATAAAACTTTAAGACCAAATGTTATCAGCATTTTTTTAAAGATTTTATTTATTTATTTTTTTTAGAGAGAGGGGAAGGGACGGAGAAAGAGAGGGAGAGAAACAGCAATGTGTGATTACCTCTCACATGGCCCTCACTGGGTACCTGGCCCACAACCCAGGTATGTGCCCTGACTGGGAATCGAACCGGGACCCTTTGGTTCCCAGCTCGCGCCCAATCCACTGAGCTACACCAGCCAGGGCCAAATGTTATCAGCACTTTATAGAAGGAAAGACAAGCTTAGAATCAGGGAGATTAAGTAATAAGAGTATTTGAAGAGCTGTGGCTGACATGCAGTATCAGGCCTATCTTGATGGAAGAATGGCATTGACTCAACCAACTGCAACAAACCTTTGAAAAGCACTGAGGTTTTGGGCCAAATGAAAAGGACTTATGAGCCCTGCCAGGTGTGGCTCAGTGGATTGAGTGCCGGCCTGCAAACCAAAGGGTCGCTGGCTTGATTCCCAGTCAAGGCACATGCCTGGGTTGTGGGCCAGGTCCCTGGTAGGGGATGCATAAGAGGCAACCACACATTGATTTTTCTCTCCCTCTGTTCCTCTCTCTTTAAAAATAAATAAAATTAAATTTAAAAAAAAGGACTTGTGAAGAAGTTTTGACTTCAAGAAGATTTTATTCTACAAGAAAAAATTAGTTCCCTTTTGCTGTGAGTTTTGAGAAGTCAAATCAAAAGTTGACTTATAATCCCATAAATATATTTTACTTTATAATAATTACTCAACAAGTTATTAATGTATAAACATCACATAAAATTCCCTTGTGATATATATTCTAGACATCAATTTACATATTTTCATTTTAGGTGGTGTCATTTTGATGAAATATATGAACATATACATATATATGTATACATAAGTATACTCAGATGAGACTTCATATACATAAAGCTCATAGACAGTATTGAAACTATAAAACTTCAGGTTCATTTGATACTAGATTCTTAAACAAGTCTGCCTCATAAAAGTGTTCTTTTGTACCATTTTATTGGCAGTCAACAAAGAGATCAGGAATAAGAAATGACACCATAGCTCCACTATATTTTCAATTACTACATTCTTCCTGTTTCCGTAAGAGTGGGATGAGGGACAGAGGCCAGCAGTGCACAGGCCCTGCATGGCTAGGACTCACCAACTCAGCCTGCTCCAGTCCAAATTCATCCTTATCTCCCCAAGTCCGACTCTTGTTCCTGCCTTCCACAGACCTATTACTTATTCCTGCACTTTCACTTAGTCTCAGAGAAACATTTTATGCATTACAAAGAAAAATCCTCGTCAATCAAGCTTCCGCCCACCTACCCTTTCCCTGCAACAGGTTCTTGCCACATTCCGGGTGAAATGCAACCACTTTACCTCCTGAGTCATAGGACCAGTGATAGTCAAAAATATCCAGTATCATGTGAGAAGTCAGGCAAATTGAAAGAAACAAGGTTAAATGAGCATATCAAGTGTGAGATAAAACTTAAAATTTTTTTTAAAATAATAACAAAAAATGTGAATATTAGAATCAAGGGAATTCTCACATTCTAATTCTAATGTTCACTTCCAAGACAGACTTCTGTGTCTTCGTTTGCAGCATCCTCCTTTGGGAACTGCATGCTCCCTCATCCACATCTGCTTTTCAGCTTTGCCCGAATGCTCCTTCTCGTTGATTTTTTTTTATTGTTGTTTTTTAGCCAGAATGAAATGAATAACGTTACTGTAATAGTTAATTCTGTTGTAGACTTTCTATGTTTTAGAACCTATGCTAAATTATATATAATATACAATCTTATCATCTGTTTATTTAATTTGCACAAAAATTAACTATAAAATGTGTATTATGCCACACCATATTCTAGAAAAGAAAATGGAGACTTAGAGAGGAGAGGTTATAGGCTGAATTGTGTCACCCAAAATTCATATGTTTAAGTCCTAACCCCCGGTACCTTAGAATGTGGCTATAGTTGGATGTGGGGTCCTTGAAGAAGTTAAGTTAAAACAGAGTCACTGGGTGGGTTTCAGTATGACTGGCACCTTTACAAGAAAAGGAAAATAGAACCCAGGGATAGAAAGGGAAGGCAGATGTAAAAACACAGGGAGAAGGCAGCCATCTACAAGCCAGGGAGGGGGGCCAGAAGAAAGCAGCCTTATCAACATGACACCTTCATCTTGGACTTCTAACCTCCAGAATGTAGGAAAATGAATTTCTGTTAGTCTCCACGCCCCCCACCAGTATATGGAACTTCGTTATGACAGTGCTAACAAGCTCACACAAGTGGCATGAATTTTCCAAAATCTTAAATAATCAGTTTCCTGATTCCATTTTGCATGCCTTTGTAAGACTCCAAATTTACATATAAAAATCTAATACCTATGGTTTCCTGTATCATTTTTATTGGTAGCAGAGTACTGCAACACCCAATGAAATGATACTTGATGATATCTTTTGGAAGATTATGCTTCTAAAAGAAGAAAATGATCAGGATTTTGCATCTCCTCATTGTCTCTATCTGGCTCTGTGCCTCCCAGGTAGAAGCAGATAAATGAATAGCAAACCTGTAGTAATATATAGAAAATGAAGATAGATTCCATTTCCTTTATGACCCTCCTCCATTTGGTCGTGCTGAATGTAAATGTATTACTTTTCTCCTTCTGATACTGTTTTAAGATTTTGTTATTTATTTATAGAGAGAGGGGGAAGGAGGGGAAACAAGAAGGAGAGAAACATTGATGCGAGAGAGAAGCATCAATCAGTTGCCTCTCGCATGCACCTCTACCAGCGACCAAACCTGCAACCTAGGTATGTGCCCTGACCAGGAATCGAACCTGCAACCATTTACTTTGTAGGACGATACCAACTGAACCACACTGTTCAGGGACGCCTTCTGATATTGACTCTTGTGTTTCAATTGTCCAACCAAGGGCAACTAGTGGACTTTTGCCATTGTCTGGAGACGTTTTTTTAATTGTCCTAATTGGTGGCTGGGGTGGTCCTGGCACCTAGTGAGTAGGGACTAAGGTGCTATAAATCATCCTACGTACAGCCCCTCACAGTGAATAAACTGTCTAGCCCCAAATACCAATAATGCCAAGGATGAAGACATATGATTTATATGGATTACATGGTATGTGATACATACTTTTTTTCTTCAGAACACTTCCAAAGCACAGAGCACCTCCATCACTCTTTATGCCGTTGTGCTCTGACTAGATACATATGATGATGAGCTTAGACGGATGTGATGGTCCTTCCCTTCAGGGGACCCTTGTTGCCCGTGGAGTCCATTTCATATATCATACATGCATGCATGCATCATGAGAGAAGGGAGAATTACAGGTTCAGGTCGAAAGGAACTCAAACACGCTTCTCTGAACAATTGGGCCTAGTTCTGTGATGGTGTCCAACTTCTGCAGGCGGTGAAGATCCCTCTGCTAGGGACGCCATCTGCTTCCCCCCATGAAATGACTAATGATCTGCAGTTCCTGGATGTTCTGATCAGAGTCTCAGTTCAGCTCAGCAATCTGTGAAATGCAGGTGGGGGTTGGCTCCGTCAAGTCTGCCCAGCAGCAACAACGGCTCCAGAAAAAGGGTCCGAGTCACATGCCTACAGGCTTCTTGAAGAAGAATATATCAAGAACAACATATGCAGGGTTTTATGCTGTTGATTCTGTTTCTTACAATATTAATTAGAACTGGTAGTGATTGCCAAGATTCAGAGTCATTGTGCCATGTTAAGGCAAATAAAATTGAGGACGAGAGACATGATTTATATTAATAAAAATAATTTGAGAAGTATTGGCTCTGCTTTATTGAATGGCATTCAGGATTTAGAGAGATTAAGTACTAGTTGAGAATGGTAATCAAGATATCAATCCTGCTCAGTAGGACTCCATTCTTTTCGGCAAATGACAGTCTGTTGGAAGGCTGTATCTGAGATCGTTCCTTAGGGAATGTGTCTTTTCCACTTGAAAGAGATTGGGGAGTGACCGCGTTGGTGTAACTGACATTCGTGAGCTTGGATGCTATCTATTCAGCGCCTAATTTACTCCTCATATTGTAGCAACCATAGAGATGGATATTACCGTCTCTCTAGAATGAAAACACTCTGTCCAGAGAGCCTTGCGCAGTGACCGGCAGAGAGGAGCAGTTCAGTTACACATCTGTCGACTAAAAGAATGAGCAGAGACACACAAGGGTTAAGGAAACTTGTCAAATTAAACAGATAACAAAGATCTGCTAGGGCTTATGTCCATGTTAGACCTCCTGAGCCATATGAAACAACAATCCTCAGTGGAAAATAGAGATTGTATCAGTTAACTGTTGATATATAAACAATCACATCAAAGCTTAATGGCTTAAAATGGCAACAATTTATTTTTTCTGTTTATTGAATTTATTGGGGTGACCTCGGTTAATAAAATGAGATAGGTTTCAGGTGTACGATTCTATAACACATCATCTGTATGTTGCATGGTGTGTTCACCACCCCAAGTCAAATCTCCCCCCATCACCGTTTACCACCCGGCCCCAGGAACAATTTATTTGGTTCTCATTCTTGTGGAGGGGAATGTGAGACAGTGGCCAGCCACACAGGTCACAGGTAGCATTTCCACAAATGTTTTCAGTCAACTGTAGGTCAGGCAAGTGGCTCAATTGACCTTGGCTGAGATAATCCACTGGACTCAAAATTGTCACGATGTCCCTACCATTATATTCTACTGATCAAAACAAGTAAGGAGACCAGAACAGATTCAGGGGGTGAGGAAATGCACTCTTCCTCTTGGCAGAGAAGCTTCAAAGTGACAAAAAAGGAAGTAAATAGAGAAAGCCAAGTGATGGTCTTAGAAGGAAACAAGGAAACTAGCGAATCCAACTTCCCTTATTTGTGGATCATGGTTTATTACACCAAGCACAATTTTATCTACTTAATTTTTTGAAACAGAAGTCAGAGGACTATATTCTAAAGGGGTATACTTTCTTTTAAATTTCCGCTCATGGATTAACTATGTTCAAAGAGTTGGCAATTCCCAGTCAGGGCACATGCCTGGGTTGCGGGCCAGGTCCCCAGTGAGGACCATGTGAGAGGCAACCATACAGTGCTGTTTCTCTCCCTCTCTTTCTCCCTCCCTTCCCCTCTCTCTAAAAATAAATTAAAAAAATAAAAGAATTGGCAAGGCAAAAAAAAAAAAAAAAAAGAGTTGGCAAAAGTAAACAGGCCTGGCCAAGAGCCAGGAATGGTCTCCACCATTAGACAAGCTGCAAGAAGCAGGTCAGATTTCAGAAGCACTGGCTGCAAAAACTCAATTATTTAAATCAAAAACCTAATGCAAATGATCAAATAAGTAGTTGACAGTATTTGATCTGGAGCATAAGGAACCATCTGCTCTTTATAAGCTAAAGCTTAGTAATAAATGCAGTCAACCATGGGCAGATTTAAAATTCAAACGCAAGTTGCATTATCTGGCTTTAATTCTAATGCAATTCAGAGTCTTAATTTCTATGTTATACTTAATTTCTATATTATCTGCATAGGAAAAAAAAACTCACAAGAGTTTTTATCAAAGTTTTCCACCTGAGATCTAAATTTTGTCTTCTGAGGAAACAGGATGCCTCTTTTAGTTGAATAAGGTGAAAACTAGTGCTGTCTTAATTCTCATCCTTCCTTAAGAATTTAGGAGTATCTCTGTGAGCTGGGAGAGGAAGATTCTCTCTCTCTCTCTCTCTGTCTCTCTCTCTCTCTCTCCTTTCTTCCCTACACTCCCTCCCTTCTGTCTCTCCTTCTTTCCCCTGCCCAACCTCCCCCACTAAATAAATTAAAGAAAAATATTTTTAATGATGTCTGTTTATCAGCTTAAGAAAGTATGAGTAATTTCCTTATTTCCCTGAAGTTTTAAACAATATACTGCATTTAAAGAATATGTCTCCTTTACATCAATATTTAAAACCCCACAACATTTAAAAACATGAAATTGGTGTTTGTAAAAGCTTATCTTAGTGAACTGATAAGCCTTCAAAGTAATTCTTTGACTCTAGATATAGAGTAATAACTTAAAATCAAGGATTTTTTTAATTTCAAAAGGATTTTTAGCATTTGCATTAAAATTATGAAATTCTAAGGAGAGGAAAATTATATGAATATTGAAACTAATGAACAGGCCTCCAAGTTTGAACCATCACAGTCATATACTTTCTATTTTTTTTTTTCTAGTTAAAGGAGGTCTAAATTTTTTTTAATTCCCCTAAAAGTTTAGTTTTTGTTGTTGTTGTTGTTTTGGTCAAAACGGAGGTACAATTCCTCCTTCCATATCTTAGCAGGAGGTAAATGATGAGACTGCATGGGAAGAAAAGACATATTTGGGAATTTAGAAGCTAGAGCAAGTCAGAGTTATAAGTTTCGGGAACTTCAGACTTCTCCCATGAAAGTGGAATGTAAGGTTTCCAGGCTAGGCTTTGTAGCCTACGAAACATTGAAAAGTCATTCTAAAACTTCTGGTTTCAGACAGGCCGTGGCCAGTAGGCATTCAATTCAGGTTCCTGCGTGATGGACACAACCTTGACACCTGACCACACCATAGTTTTACACAGCCAACCACTGGCTTCCCAAAAAGGTTGTTTCACAGATGCCGTGGGGAAGGAAAAGGTTTTCCCCCAACTCTCTTAGGGTCTCTGGACGTGTCTGGAAATTAAACTAGTCCATTTAATAGGAGAAAAGTGTATATATTTATTTAAGTTTAAATGACATGAGAACCTTCATAATGAAGTAAAGACTGGAAGAAACAGTTAGACTTGAGTGATTTTAGAGCAGGCAGCCATGTAGAAATATTATAGGTTAAGGAGGATGAGGTAAGTGTTGTAGACTGGGGGGAACTTAACAAGGCCCATTCGTTCGGATTCTCCCAGCGTCCTTTTGTTTTGGAAGATAAGGATGTGTCTTTTCTCTGGGTATAGAGAGGACCCTCTCACATGAGGGCTTTATGCCTCAAGAGAAAAATGGGTGAGGTCAAAGGGACCTTCTTCCTACTTCTGCAGCTTTCTCTCAGTCCTTCACCCTAAAATATTTACTACGCCAAGGTGACATAATTTGGGGTAGTGGGGCCTGAACTTCATCAATGCTTCTATTTATTATATTTTCTTAAAACAACATAAAAGTAATCTGGAAGGGAAAAATAAATAGATAAATAAAATAAAAGAGTACATGAATATTTGGTTCTAAACAACATAAGGAAAATTAGATTCCAACTATGTCAACACTCTAAAAGCAATTAAACAGTATGGTTTTATATGGCTGGAACCCAGCACTTACAAGATATTAGATGTTGATCCAGTGACGTAGGGGTCATGCTGAAGCTACGCCTGAGTGCAAAAGGGCTGGTTTGCCCAGATCCCAGTCATGATGAGGCTCCTTGCCAAGTCTCTAGGACCAGCTGAGGATAGTGTGGTTCTCACGATTATCACTCCAGATAGGCCGGATTCCCTTCCTTTTCCCTATCTACTTCCCATCAATTTAACTCTAAAGAAAATAATTGTGCCAATGATAAAAATCATTAATATCAACAAATAATGTCATGACCATTATTCTCCCAAGCCCAGATCCTCTACTGGGTAACCAAATGTCACTACTGAAATTTGTATGATGACTGACCATAGTAGTTTCTTCGGAAGAATTCCTTCAGATCAGTAAATCCATGTCCATATTGTTTCTTTGCCTTAGTTCAGATAACATTTCCAGCTACGTGATGACCTGATGTGGCCAGGACTTTGCATTGTAAATTGCCTATTTTGAATCAGGGTTATTTCTATGATAGTTTGATATCATGAATATCAACAAAAGCCTGGGAGTAGTTCACAAGTTTTGTTTAGGCCACAGATTATTTCATTACATGCTTAGTAATGAAACCTTTTATATGTGTCATCAAAGTATATTAAAAGTGTGGTTACTTAAGATCATGAGTACAATTTGCCTTTAGCTAAGACAAAAAAGATGAAGTAGTATAAAAAATAGGAGAGGGGAGAGAAGGCGGAAGACATGAATTTTGGATGCTAATTTGCTTTTGGCTTTGTATTTTCGACTCTAACTTCCTTCCTCCCAGCATCCCAGCTTTACTTTTCAAGCTATGCTGATTTTTAGGTGCATATATTTACATGTCACCTAAGTAGAAGTTATACATTCATACAAAGGTTTATTTGACCATATTAATTAAATTGGGAATAATATCTCGTAGTTGCTGAGTTGGACGCTCTGTTCAGTGGTGAATAGTTAATGCTATGGCACAAACAAACATATACAGGACTGTTCTGGAACCGAGTACGAGTGAGACTGATCTCGCGGGGAGCAGTAGGCAAAAGCTGGAGGATGGCTATGAGGGACCCACAAGTTCATGATCTCAAATGTGGTATTAGTGAGAGAGCATGACCACGACAATGTGAACACATCAATTTTCACGTGAAACCGTTTACGCATGTCTGATTCAGGATACTTACTTTAGCAGAAGTATACAATAGTTTATGATTATGACCTAGAAATGCACAGCTGAGAAAGGATTGCTGTATTTGCACAGCTTCAAAGAGAATAGAGTTAAAATGCCACAGTTTACTGCATATAATCAAACAACTCATTCACTCAACACCAGCCCGGCTCTTGTTGTAGCTGCTGCTTTTGAAGCCTGTTCGAGGCAGGCTCTCGGTTGATTTGTGTAAGTACAACCTGCATGCTGGCCCCAAGGGGCTGTCACCCTCCTATCCTGATGCCTTCCTTGTTGATGTTTGAGGCACAGGGGAAGGCTTTCCTCCCACATATCCAAAAGCCAGAAGCAAGGGTGGGAATGAATGCCCAGTGGTTAAATCACTGACAGATGGAAGATCAATGTGGGTAGACTCATTCTTTTCCATCCTAATAGACTAATCCACGAGTTCCTGCAATCTGTCCTACTTAGTGGACCAGCCTTATAAAGGCAAAAATTGTGTTGGATTTTCTTCCTTCTATCATTAGCCTTGTCCCTGCTTCTTTTAACTTTTTTAAATGTTTTGATTTGAAAGAGGAGAGAGAGAAAGAGAAAGAGAGAGAGAGAGATTTGTTAGTCCACTTATTTATACATTCATTGGTTGATTTTTATATGTGTCCTGACTGGGGATTGAACCTGCAACCTTGGTGTATTGGGATAAAGCTCTAACTGACTGAGCTCCCAGGTCAAGTCTGTCTCCAGTTCTTCATATGGAATTGTATTTCCTTTAAAATACAAAAGGAAATTGTATTTCCTTTAAAAACAAAATCACTTACAACTCAATTTCCTAGAAATCAGAAACTGAGGCAAAAATATTTCCTCCTATAAAGTGAACATGCGCTTATAACCAAATAGGCTGTTTCATTAGATTATAACATTATGTGTTGGTTCTCTAAGGGGTTTATAACTAAGGTTGTTAAAAATTATATGGCCTCTTGCTCAATAAAACTACAAAAATATATGTGAAAGACAGTATCAAAATTTAAAATATGCAGGTAATATGATCTGGTTTAAGATCCTATTTAATATACTGTATTTTGTATTCAGTCACTTGAGGTCTGCTCAGCTTTTTGGACATTCAAGAATTCTGTTTTCAATTAAGAAAAGAACACCTACAAATTTTAATGGAATTAATTGTGAAAAAATGGACTCCCTTACTGGAGATAACTTTTATCAAGGATAATTGAAGTGGTATAAATCAAAAAGGAATTAATAAACCTCTTCACTCTGAAACCATTCAATGGTAGTGCTTTATAGGCCAAAAATAATTCATATTACAGATTCAGTTTCAACGATAACTAATTGTTTACCACTTTCCCCTATTTCTTCCAAAAGGAGCATATACATTTCATTGTAGGGCTGGAACAAAACATTTTATTTTTCATGTTTGGCAAAACTATAAATATTCATATCCACATAGCTGTCAGAAAAGCAGAACTGAAAGTGTTTAAACCACAAAGGAGGAACAATTCCTTGAGCAGTCCTTGAAGAAATCACACTTCATGTTCTGTCCAATTGTTCTAGCATTTAAGTTAAAATTCCTGACCTTCAATAAATAAATAGCGTCCACCTAATGAAGAATATTCAAAGAACAAAAACATTCATCTTTGAAAAACCATTTTGCCTTTCCTCTGAGGAACTGTTTCTGACTGCGCCATCATTCTGATCTGGCTTTTTTATAATTCTGATTTTCGTTTTGTTTTCAAATCACTTTTAAATGTCTAGTTTTTTGTTGTTGGGTTGTTTTTCTTTCCTTAGTTCCCCTCTTTTTATTTTCAATACAATTAGCAAGGATGCTTTGTTGTAAAAGCTTTTTTACCTATTCAAAGGATACCAAAGGTTCAGAAAGTATTGTCCCAAAACTAATCAAGGTCCTGCTTTCAATGCAGCCTCATCACAAAGCCATGTGACCTATGTCCTGAAGTTTGGATTCTATGGGCACATCAGCAAGTCAGCAACAAGAATCTTAAAGCAGAATGACAAGACACCACCACCCCTTAAAAAAAAAAATAAAAGTGTAACCTGAACTTAAAATTTTTTAAAAAATGTATGTGTTTGTTTTTAGAGAGAACGGAAGGTAGAGAGAAAGAGAGGGAGAGAAACATTGATTGGCTGCCTCTCGTATGCACCCTGACTGGGGCCTGAACCCACAACCCTGGCATGGGACCTGACTGGGAATCGAACCGAAGACCTTTTGTTTTGTAGGATGATGCCTGACCAACAGAACCATATCGGTCAGGGCCATTTTTTTTTTAAATTAATACTACCAGGTCTATCTATCACCTGACCTTATTTTGAGACTTCTGTTTTACAACTTTTCCCCTAGATTTATCAGTCATCGACAACTTTCATACAACATCAAAGCTGAAAGAGCCCTGGAAATCAACCAATGCATGCAGAGCATCTTGGCTGTGAGAGACCAAGCAAATTGTCCATGGGAAACCAGCTAGTTAGACAAGATCGTCTTCTGTGGCTTCATTCTTAAATATAAGAAATGTTTCCCTTGAAACATCTGGAGCTGCCTTTAATGGTATTTAAATTATACGTCTGCAACCAGGAGTCTCGAATCACAATCTTGAAACCAAACATGATTTGTAAAGAGCTCATGATTACAAGATCAAAAAGACTACATTAATATGACATCAGCTCATTAATTTGTACCTTCATTCCTGCCCTCCTGCAATTTAAAAATAGCTCCACTGATTATGGCAAGGTTTTCTTCCTTTTGAAATAAAAGGGGGGGAAGAGCGTAATTGAATTTTTCAGTATTATCTTTGATGAACATTTAGAAGCTCAGAGCCAAATTTGAGCTGGGAAAGCTTGAATTCATTTGTACAAAACTGGGGAAGAACATAGACCTTAGGAAGGATGTGGATTAAATGAGCTGTAGTGTATTTCAAAAGTTACTGTCCAGGAGTTATCTCGGGGCGAATGTGAGCAGGTATTTGACATTTTACTTTTTATTTTGGCTTCTTCATGCTTCTCAGGTCTTCCTGAGAACTCTAAACAAATATGACACAATACTTGAAATTCTAGGTTCTAATGAGTACATCTGTTTCACAGATAGCTCAGTAATCTGATCAGCTTGATTTACACGGAGACCTTTGGGAAAAAATTTCAAACAGGCTATGGTATGATGATTTTTGTTTGCTGCTATTTTAAGGCAAAGTTAATTACTTTATTTCTATATAAGGAATATCTCCAGAGAACTTTCCTATGTAGGTCAGAGAACTATGAAGGTTTACAACTTTTTCATCATTTTGTTATTTTTATTTATTTTTTTACCAGGATGATGGCCATTGCTGTTTTCTCTGCTTTATTTATTTATTTTTTAATCACAAGGAGGTTAATTTTTTTTTAAGATTTTATTTATTTATTTTAGAGAGAAGGGAAGGGAGGGAGACAGAGAGAGAGAGAGAAACAGCAATGTATGGTTGCCTCTCACATGGCCCTCACTGGGGACCTGGCCCACAACCCAGGCATGTGCCCTGACGGGGAATTGAACCAGGACCCTCTGGTTCCCAGCCCGCGCTCAATCCACTGAGCTACACCAGCCACGGCCGTTTTCTCTACTTTAAAAAGGCCTTCAGCCTGTCCCTTTTCATGACTGGCTTTTCCTCAAATGCCACTTATTCCGAGAGGGCTTTGCTGACTTCCATGTAAAGGGGATCTGCAATTTCCAGCCTAGTCGTTTTCTCAAATGGAAAAGCGGTGTCCTTACCTTTCCACTGTTCATCTGTATGTCTCATGATTGCCCTAAACTTCGTCTTCCATGTGTACTGGTATATTTCTAGACAGATATCTTATATACAGATGTGTGTTGAATAAATGCAAGCATCTCCAGGGCCTATTGCTAGAGTTCTCTCTGCTCTGGAAAAAGTGGGTGGGGCATAATTTTTCAAGTCAGGGCATAAAGAGAAGTATAGGATGAAAATATTTTTCTTACCTCTCTTTTCAAGGATACTCTACAAATAACTCTAATACTCTAAATAGTGTGTTCAACAAACAATAATAACAGCAGTTATAATTTATTGAACATTAACCAGTATAAATATTTTGTGTATGTTAACTCAATGAAGAAAAAAAAAAAAACAATGGAATAGTTATCTATGTTTTATAGGTGAAAATACTGACATACAGAGACCTACAGTACTTTGGACTTACCTTTGGTCATTTACCTGTTCAGTGGCAAAACTCTAGAATCCATACAGTAATCTACTTTATTACTGTGTTTCTTGTAACTAAGACAAACGCAGTAAATATATAAATTTGCAATCAGAGTCAGTGATTACGAATGCCACAATCTTTTTGTTACATAATTTTCCATTTTTCTATTAACATAATGAGCTCAGTGGTAAAAAAAAAATCATAGAGAATAGAGCTACACTGGAACTTTCATCCAGAAAGCTATTACCACTCCTAGTTCAACACAAATGGCTGTAAGAAGCAGTTAACAGACCTAGAAAGTGAGAGTTATGGTTTGACTATCTTGAGAGGGGAAGTTAATATTGGCCAAGGGGCTAGCTAATCTAGGGTGACCCCACAGAAAAACAGTCAGTAGAATAAGTACCTTCTCTTACAATGGATTAGCTAAAAGTTAGATCTTGAAACTAGGGTTCATGTTTAAGTGGTTTATTAACAAAATGCTCCCAGGAGAAAACAGAAATGGAGTAGGGGAATGAAGTCACACAAGACTACAATTTCAGACGAAGTCCCATCTTTTGCAAGTACCTGCAGGGAGGTGTGAGATATAAATTATGTCCCACAGAGTTTGTGATGTCTCAAGGCAGAAGACTTGGGCTTCCCTACTGCTGTGCTAATTCCCCATTAGTTAGGGGTCAAACATAAGTGCATATATTCTTAAGTATTTCTACTTTTATATATATATATGGTTGTATTAGTTTGCCAGCGCTGCTATAACAAAATGCCACTGACCGGACAACTTAAGCAATAGAAATTTATTTCCTCACATTTATGGATGGTAGAAGCCCAAGATCAAGGTGTTGGGAGGTTCAGTTCCACCTGAGGACTTTCTCCTTGGCTTGCAGATGGCTGCCTTCTTGCTGTGTCCACACATGGCCTTTTCTCTGTGTGTATGCGTCCCTGTTGCCTTGTTTTGTGTCCAAACTTCCTTTTCTTATAAGGATACCGTTCAGAGTTGATTACAGCCCACCTTAATGGCCTCGATTTCACTTAATTCCCACTTTAAAGGCCCCACATCCATGCGCAGTCACATTCTGAGGTATTGGGGGTTAGAGGCCTCGACACAGGAGTTTGGGGAATCACAATTCAACCCAGAACTTTGGTCAAGTTGGCTCTACTAGCCTTAAGACAGTTATGCAAAGAAAGTCACAGATGCCAGCCCCATAGAGCAAAAGCATACTTAAGCTGGGACTAGACACAATAAGAGTGCAAGGATATGTCAATATATGGGCAGAGACCAGCAGTTAGTGTCTGCCATGCTGCAATGCCACTTGAACCCTACCCAGAGTTCCGGCAGATGCCACATGCTAAAAGCGCGGTCCTCAACAAGACCATCAGAACATCAGACACCAGCTGGTGGTCCTGGAGTTCCCATGCCACACACACTTCTGACCAGTTAGTGGCAAATTTGTGGAGCCGACTACCTCTCAGGTTTGACAATTCACTAGAATGACTGAAAGACTCAGGCAGTGCCCTCCTTATGATTCCAGTTTTATTACAAAGGATACAAATCAGGACAGGCCAAGAAAAACTAAGAAAAAATGAAATGCACAGTGAGAGGAATAGGAGGGTCCTAAACATGGAGCTACAATGTTCTCGCCCTGTGGAAAGAGGACTCGTCACCCTCGAGGACCATCATGTGTTCACCCACCAGGAAGCTCCCCCCAGCTTCAGATGTCCAGAATTTTTATTAGTTTTTCATGGCAGAGGTAGCATTCATTGAATCATCTGCCACATGACTAAACTCAATCTTTGACCCTCCGACCCTGGGCAGAGTTTGGGAGGTCAGGTTGATATCAGTTGGCTCAAAACTCCAACCCTCTAATCACATGTTGATCTTTCCAACATGGCCATGCCCATCCCGACTGTCTAGGGGCCCACCTCTGTAGGGGTTCACTTTTCTAGGGGTTTACCATTGAGTTACTTTATTAGCAAAAACTCAGGTGTGGTCCCACCATGAATAACAGATACTCCTACCACTATGAAAAGGATTTAGAATTTTCCTCCCAAGAATTCAGGACGAAGACCAGATAAATTCTTTATTATAAAAACAGTAACCCAACAACATCCTCCTACCTCCATCTGATCTTCTGCCAGAGCTCCCCAAGGAACCTAACAGTTAGCCACATAAATGCAGTCTTGGAAATAGGGGGGAAAGGCAGAAGATATAAGTGAATTTTTATTTAAAGTAAACAGTATTTTGAAGGGAAAAAAAAAAGAAGAGCCCAAGGTCCCTGGTAGGAGTAGATCAAATGACTAGAGGGATGAAGAAAGCAGTGATGCATTCAGTGTTTCCATTGATTATCTAGAAGCTCTTTGATATCTCATGTAGCTGACTATTGACTCCAGTTTTAGGATGATGAAATTCAGACCTAAAGATCTATAGTACCTTTGACTTAAAAGATTATGGTTTCATGGAGTCCCTCATTTGCATTTAGCCACTATTATTAATATGAATCACTTACATATGAAGAACTCTTGGTGGAGATTTATTCTGGCTGCTGGACTACACAACCAAGACCACCAGGAGCCTAAAATAAATAGCCACGGTTTCATAGGGCAATAGCGATACGAAGGTATTATGTATGGACCGCTAACAACTCCCAATTCAAACCTCCTAAAAGAGATCTGAAAGAATAGTAACATATTGTTCAGTTAATGTCATCTGTCTTTTCCTGTGTACCCCAGTATTCTTCCTGTATGAGGTCCCTGGAAAAAATGGCAGTCCTATCACAGTTTAACTGAAATGACAACTGCTGTAAATAGTTCTATAAAACAGGAGCATAACTGAGATAATGATGACATAATGTGAACGGTACTTCCACGATTAATAGAACTGTGTGTTCTCCATAATCAGGAAACTCCTTAGCATCTCAACACAGTGGCAGGATTTAGTTGGTGCTAAATAATCGCTGGATAAATGCAAGTTTCCTCCCTGGGACTGCAGACAATGTGATTTAACTTTCTGAGCATCAGTGTTCTTATTAGCAAGTTGAGGAGCATGATACTTTCTTTAGAGGTTTATTATAGGGATTAATTCGGGCCATATATAATGAAAATTCACCTCAATTTGAAGAGCTATAACAAAAAGAATCACTGAGCTCAAAGTACATTTCTGAGCAATGACAATTGAGTCTCTAAGTACCATTCCCTGCCCCTCACCCTCATGGCTTCCCCTGCACTTCTCTTCTGCAAACCATTACTCCAGCCCTCCGCCAAACTACACTCCAGTGTGAGCCAGTCACGTGGATGGCATTCCAAGTCAATGGTTTAAGTTAGCATGCTCTCTCCATATTCCCTCTGCCTCAGTACATTTGGTGGCCGCTTGTCAGAACAGGGTTATTTAAAAACAAAATAATATATAGTAAGTTATTTAATAAGGCTTGGTAATAATAGCAGGAAAAAGGATGAGAGCTATTTTGCTTTTATATACTCCTGCAATTTTCAAAACTTCCAAAAAGTGCTCGCATTACTTTTCTTATTTAAAAAAAAAAAGCTTTACGAATCTATTAAATAAATAGCATTCTTCGGTGGAATTTTCATGGAACATTTTATGACTTTAAATACAAAGACAACCCATAGGATGCTTTGAGGCCAAATAAGCAAAAGCTGGAGAGGGGAAACACACTTAATTGAACAAATTATTCTTGCATATTTTTTCATCAGGAGTTTTTTTCAACCTGATTGTCAAAAGAGAATATTTAGAACTAGACAAAACACAACAATATGACTTGTGCATAATCAAAAGGCCCCATACAGAATCTGAATTCCTGCTGGCTGAGTGCTGGGCATGTGTGGGAGGACTCCAGAGACTGTCTGCAGGTAGCTTATTATGTTGCTTCCTATTTAGAAGTCCAAGCTAATGGTGCATACCACTTTAATGAGTAAATGAAAACCTATGCAAAATAAATGGTCCATCACATGAGAAAAAAAGAAGATACATTAACAGGTATTAATGTATCTTTAGCATTGAATGGAGTCAGTCTTGTACATATTCTTATAATTTCTTGGAAACTCCCAAAGGGAGCCAACTTTCTTCCATCGTTCATTTTAACCTCTATATAGTGATAATCCATCATTATGAAAGCAAGCATCTGAAAAGACTGTAATAACCTCTTACAAAGCCTTGCCTATCACCCATATAAATGATAAAGTTTGATGCTGCTGATGATTGAATTGAGAAAGGAGGAAATAAATTTAAATTTTCTAAATGGTTGCTTTTAAAAAATCTGCTATGTATTGACATTTGAATGGAAATGAATTAAATAGAATACTATACTTTGTTATGTGCATATCTAAATTATAAATCTCAAACCAGTTCTACAAAATCAATATAATTATTCCCATTCAAAATTGAGAAAAAAGGAATACCACAATTGGCCAAGGTTATACAGAAATAAATGATCAATCTAGCTTTCCAATTTGAAACCATGTATGTCAGATTTCTAATATTTATTCATCGATTTCCATTTTACAACCATGAATGAGCAAATCATTCATCATTTCTTTGATGGTGTAAAAAGAACTTGGTTTTCTATAAGCCAAGTTCTGTGCTGAGGATTTTACATGCATTTTCTCGTCACTCAGTTTCACACACCTACCTACCTTTATGGTAGGTTACTTGGCATACCACAAGGGTGTCAAACTCATTTTCACCAGGGGCCACATCAGCCTCCTGGTTGCCTTCAAAGGGCCCAATGTAATTTCAGCTCTTTAACAGTTAAGGAGTAGTTACATTTATACAGTCCCAAAATTATTTTGGCCCTTTGAAGGCAACTGTGAGGCTGATGTGGCCCCTGGTGAAAATGAGTTTGACAGCCCAGGCATACCATATTCTCAATGGAGGTGAAAAAGGTGTCTCTTATTATATTAACATCTTTTACTATCAGGGAAATAGATGAATGAATAAATGAATGAGTGAGTGAATTAATAGATGGTATAGTTGAAGCCATTAAGTCTACCTGATTTAACTATAAATTCCATGTAGACTGAAGGTAAATGTAACATTTCAGATTCTACCATGTGTAATTGTAGTTGGTACTTAGCTCATGGTACTTAGCTCATGGACTTTGGTAAGTCAGAACTGAGATCAACTAGGAAAGTAGGCCACGTTGTTGACAAATATGATTACTCAACGGTCATGCATGTTCGGGAAAATAATACATCTCGATTTAATCCCAACCCTATATTCACCTTAATCTACTTCTCAACATCTGTGGACATGCTCTTCCACCTGCCCTGCAGTCACTACCTTAGCCATTCCTTTCCAGTTGAAGGAACACAGTACACTAGTACCTTCCACTCTCTACCAATCCTTCTCTTTCCATCTAGAGTATCATTCCCTTTCCCTTTATCTAATATTCTTTCCTTTGGAAACATATCCCCATCTTTATTATCTTTTCCTGATCGATGTTCCCTTAGCATCTAATTCAAGTAGAGTCCTTACCCTAGTGTGTAACGGTCTTCATTTCTTTTTCTGTATTTCTCTCCCCTATATAAGCCAATGGAGGACAGACATAATAGCTGGTTGATCATTCCATCCCTACGCATTGAAAATATTAAGAATTTAAAATTACATTGAAGGTCTTACTGTAGTCTATAAAATAAACACCACAGTGCTGGCTTTATTAAAGCTCCCTACATCATTGCTGCCAATGTCCCTAGGATATTTCTGTGGGGCAAAAAGGAGACACATCTTCCCTGTGTGAGTATTAGCGCATTCTCCCCGATAGCCTCCAGCAAGCGATGAAGCCCTGTCCTTACCTGGGTTTTAACTCGGTGAGATCTCTACAGAGCTGTAAGATGATACATTTGTCCTGCTTATGCTGCTAAGTATGTCATAATTTGTGATGGCAGCAATAGAAAACTAATACCCGATCACAATTTTTATCTCATTGGGGTGTCTTTGTTGATCTCACCACTGGACTGTTAGCTTCTTGAAAGCATGTCTGAGACCCAAGACTTGCTTCTGCAGTAGCCAAGAGAGCTAAAATGTTTGCCTATAAAGTGAAAAGAAACCTGTATGCTGTGTGATCCACTATTACTCCTTAAATTCAGCTGAAACATTCTGCCATTCCAGTGTTTGGGAATATCTTTGGTCATTGAGAATTCATTATCTGTGGAATACCTTCTGTGTTTATGAATTCACTATCTATGGAGGCAATCCCCATTCAGTCTTCAGAAGTTGCTGTCAGGAAGGAAAAACACGGGTCAATATAAAGAGAAATTTCTAATTCCATTCATTGATAAATGACCTAATTTTGCTATTTAGAATAAGCTAAGTCACTTTTCATTACTCTTATGGGAACTGCTAACACTTTGCTCCAAAAGCCCCATCTCTGGTCTAAGCATAACCTGGTGGCCGGTGGCTTCTGAACTGTCCTCCTGCTAAAACACCTTTGGGTGCCCTTCATTTTGGGTCTGACTCTTACAAGTTTGACACTCAGTGTTAGGAAAATCCTGCTGAATAAAGACTTTTTATGGGAAAACAGATAATGAAAAAAAATTATTGCTTTTTTTTTTTTTTACCACAGGCAATACATAAAGTGAATTTTGGAAAATACGAAAAATATTCTTTAGCAAAGTGATAATGATCTTTGTAAGAGTTAAAATGCAACCTATTCCAGGCAGCGAGAGGAAGGGGACCAGCCAGACGATAAGTGTAGTTAGCAGACACCACGGATGGCGGCTTGGAAAAGGATGGCAGCAAGCAAGAAAGAGATAAGTAGTAAAATGCGGGATATATGTTGATGGTATAACGGGAAGTTGCTGATGGATTCGATGTGTGAATGATCAAAGGCATCAGAGATGCTTCCAAGTTCTAAGAATGGAATCTTCTAAAAGGTAGAATTGCCATTTACTAATGTGGAGTGTCAGCATGATTATGCTTGGGGAAAAAATCTAAAAAATGGGTTTTGAATATGTTCTTTTTGAAATATCCTTTAGCAATCCAAGCGGAAGCATACAAAAAGAAGTTGGGTGTATTACACAGAGAAATGTCCACGCTAGAGACATGAAGTTGTACGCTGTCAATGGGGAGAAGGCTCTTTTCAAGCCATGGGAACGGATGTGGAACTTAGAGAGGAGTTACAGATAGGAAAGAGACCCCATGCCTCCATCCTTGACACTACAATACTCAGGCATTTGGAGATGAGGAGAAACCAGAAAAAGAGAAACAGCACTAGTTAAAAGGACAGCCAAGAGAGAGTTTTGTACTAGAAGTCAACAGAAAAAAAAATATTTAGAAAAAAATAAATGATCGGCCCTGCCTGGTGTGCCTCAGTTGGTTGGGTGTCGTCTTGCAAACGGAAAAGTCCTGGGTTGGATTCCAGGTTGGGGCACGCGCCTGGGTTGCTGGTTTGGTCTTTGGCTGGGGCACGTACAAAAGGCAACCGATTGATGCTTCCGTCTCACATCGAGGTTTCTCTCTCTCCCTTAGCCCTCTCTCTAAAATCAAGAAGCATGTCCTCTGGTGAGGATAAAAATAATACATAATAAAAATAAATGATTGATGATGATTGGTCAAATAAAAATAAATTAAAATTAATCATCAGAATTGACATCACAAGGTTTATTGTAAGAGGTTTCGCACTGAAACTGTGGAGGGGCCTGGCTCACGGAAGTGGGGTGAAGAGATGACTGGAAGAGATGAGTTAAATCACAAAACAAGTTGACAAATTTTTAATAATATTAAGTTTAAAGACAGAAGATAAATAGTGTGGTAACTCGAGGGAGAGGAAGGATGTGGAGACACTATTTTTCCTGGTAGATTAAAGAAATTACAGCTCCTTCGTATGCCACCGAGAATTAGCTAACCAAGGAGGAGGGACTGACAACGGAGAGAGGGACGGGGGACGGCAGGAGGGATGTGCTTATGTATTTAAACAGTGAGAGAGATGGGAATGTGAGCATCCGTGAAGGGGTTCGCCTCGGGACAGATAGGATTTTAATCACAGTAACAGGATGAAACATACAGGACATGCTGACACATGCCAAGAATTGGCAGATACAGAGTTCCCAGTCTGTGAAAGTAATCTGCAAATTGCTTAAAATTTCTCAGCGAAATAGGAACCCAGGCCAAATGGAGAGTGCGGATTACAGGTTGAGCAAAGCGGAGAGGCTGTGAAATAATTATCTTGGATGACGGGATGATGATGGGATTAGGGTCTGCCCCTTTGAGATGAGAGGAAGGGATGTAAAGAATATTTCTTGGTTATTTATTTTTTATTCCCTCATTTATTCATTAAGATTTACTTAAAAGAAGATAAGGAAGAAAAACTTTATTTTCTCTTGATTCACATGATTTTATAAAAAATATGCCATATCTGGATCCATCCATTCTTTTCAACCCTGTTCCTCAAATTTAAACATAAGGAAGCGCATTCTCAGTCATTACTTAGAAGAAGTTGTACTGCCTTTTGAATCAGATAATTCTGTGAAATCTAATCTCAGGTCTGCCATTCGCCCGCTGTGTGACCTTGAATACTTCATCTCTCTGAGTCTTTCTTTCCTGATAGGTTATGTGGAGATTTAAAAAACTTAAGAATGAGATAATAAAAATACTGAAGTCATGTGATTCTTTCTACTGTTAATTCTTGCTTCCCAAGAGATTTTCTTGGCACTTTAATATGCTTCACCATTTGGGAAGACTTTAGAAATTCCCCAATTTCTTCCTACTCCTAAAACCTAAAACATTTTAGATAACATTTACTACAGCAGTTGTACATGGAAAAAAGCAAAGAATGTGATGTTCACCCCCAGGCACAATGAAATCCATACAGACAGGAGTCTGGTATTACTCATTTTGTATCATGAAACCTAACACACACACACACACACACACACACACTATATTCTATAATTAACATTTGAATTCTAAGAGGGAGAGAAGTATGAAAACAGGGGAGGGAATCACCAAATCCAGGAACTTTAAAATTAGTTGTAAAATCTAGGTGCAAATAAGCACTTGGAAAGATAATGAACATAACTAACTCTGCTTTGAGACTTTCAAAGGTAAAAGTGGAATGATAAATAATAAAATGACATACATATATGGTTTTGTGTATGTGTGTGTATGAGAGAGACAGAGGGAGAACTGTGAATAAAGAAGCATTTCCAATAATTTTCAAACCCCTTTGAAGAGCAAAATGACCCCAGTGGAGAGCCACTCTTCTAGTGACCCTTCAACCTCAAAGTCACCTGAGGCACAGGGGTCAAGGACCACCCCCGGGCTTTCTGACTCAGTAGGTGCGGGCTGCATCCCCAGACTTTGTATTTCTGACAAGTTCCCACGTGGTGTTGATGCTATTGGTCCAGGGCCACACTTTGAGCCAATCTGCTTTAGACGGTCACCTCAGAGCCCAGCTCGGGTTCAGTTCCTTACACAGGACATACGCAGCAGCGCTCAGTCACTGCAGGCACACTGCTGAGACTCTTTTCCCTTGGCTACTGCCTTCAGAAGGCAAGGACCTTACATCGGTGAAGAAAAGGACACAGATGCTTTCACTGCCATCCCCTCGCTCCAGATAAGTCCTTCTTCCCCATGCCACCACTTATGTACAGGGCTCCTCTGTATAGGAAGCAAACAGTAGAGTCTATCCCAGCTGACTTCTGAGATGTTACCCTCCCCTTTGCCAGGAGCCTTCCTTACATGTAAACTGACTATGCCAGGTTCCTGCTTCAAGGTCATCATTGCTGGACACCTACGAGACAGAGTCTAAATTCTCTACTTTTCCTGAGCCCCCCGCTCTCCCTGTTGCAAGTCTGCTCTGTCTGTCTTTTCGTTGCCCCTTGGCACACAGCCCTCTGTGGAACTGCAGGTAAATAAGAGACAGGAGAATGGAA
>PVJI01007090.1:0-80682 GCA_004026765.1 Micronycteris hirsuta
TGGCTTTCTGTCTGGCTTCTTTCCCTCAGCATAATGTTTTGTAGGTTCATCCATGTTGCATGTCTTTTTTTGTGGCTAAATGATATTTCATTGTATGAATATGCCACATTTTGTTTACTTATTCATCACTTGGTGAATACCTGGGTTTTTCCACCTTTTGGCAATTATGAATAATGCTGCTGTGAACATTCATGTACAAGTTTTTGTGTGAACATGTCTGTAGTTCTCATGGTTATATACTTAGGAGTAGAATTGTTAGGTCATATGGTAACTCTCCATTTAATTTTTGTGGTACTTCCAGATTGTTTCCCAAAGTGGCTATACCATTTTATATTTGTACCAGCAGTGTATGGTGATTCTCCATAGCCTTGCTGATACTTACTACTTTCTGCTTTTTATTTCCTCTTCCTTCTCCTGCTTTTCTCCTTCTCCCTCTTCCTCCTGTCCTTCCTACTACTGTTATTGCCATCCTAAGTGGGTGTCAAATGGTATTTCATTGTGGTTTTGATTTGCATTTTTCTAATGACTAATGATGTTGAACTACTTTTCATGTGCTTATTGGACATTTGTATATCTTCCGTAGAAAAATATGTATTCAAATCCTTTGTATATTTTTTGTTGTTTTTAAAAAATTGTTGGGTTGTGAGAGTTCCCTGTGTAGTATGAGTACTAATCCCTTCTCAGGTATATGATTTGCAAATGTTTTTTCCTATTCTGTAGGTTATGTTTTCACTTTCCGATTAGTGCCCTTTGATACAGAAAAGTTTTTAATTTTGAGGAAGTCTAATTCATCTGTTTTTTGTTTGTTTGTTGCCTGTGCTTTTTGGTATCATATCTATCAAATCATTGCCAAATCCAATGTCATAAAGATTTTTTCCAGTGTTTTCTTCTAAAGGTTTTATAGTTTTAGCTCATAAGTCTAGGTTTTTCATCCCTTTTTAGTTAATTTTTGTATATGGTATAAGGTTAGGGTCTAAGTTCATTCTTTTGCATGTGGATACACAGTTTTTAGAGCACCGTATGTTACCAAGTTCATTCTTTTGCATGTGGATACACAGTTTTTCGAGCACCATATGTTCTTTCCCCTTTGAATTATCTTAGCCTCCTGTTAAAATGTCTTCCATTGCTTTCTGATGAATTCTCACTCTTTGACCTTAAGCCTAACTCAACAATCAAGGCCCCTCTGATCCTCTGATCAGTAACATGTTAAACCTTTGACTATACTTGTGTGTGACTGTCTTCTCAAGTGAGATGCTGTGTGACCATATGAAAGGGAGGTTTTACTCAATGTTATCTTACATGGAATTTTCTTACATGTGGTATTTTCTCACATTCCATTTGAATCTCAACATATTATATGGATATGACATTTTAGCTTGAGGCAAATTCAGTCATTGCTGTGGTTTATTGCCTACAGTGGTTACCTGATTGACTCAGAGAAAGGCAAAGACATTTAACATAGGTTTCTAATTATTTTTGGTGCCATGACCTCACAATTCCAAATGGTATGACACTGTTATAAACAAGCCTTTTAAGATGTCTAAAGCAATAATTTCTAAAGGTCATAAATATACACCTACAGAATAGATTGGAAAACTCAGTAAAGAGGATGATTTTATAAAAATGGGTACTTGTGACTGATGATTAAATTTCCAGTTTGAGCTACAAACATGAATTCAAAATGTAGAAAGTCAAGAAACTTAGATAGACCAAGGCAAAAACAATGCACTCTAGAAAAACATCAGATGGTACAGAAGGCGGTTCATTTAGACAAAATTGCATGCTGAAATGGAAGAGTTTGAATTAAATTATTTATGCTAGCCATGAAAGTGGAAACCAGCTATGTGTTTAAATTAATACATAATTTCATAAATGTTATTTTTAAGGCAGTATAAATAATAGAAATATACTAAATATTATAAATAAAAAGTTGAGTGTTTTATTTATATTCTCAAAAGTTTATACAGCTTTACCAAAAAACTTCTTTTGGACTTCTCATTTATAAAATGTGGAAGCCTCCTCATGTTTTGAGCTGCCTCATTAGGGTTATGATAGGACAGTGTTCCAGGGTAAGTCCTCACTCACACTACATTTCCATACTCTTTACCTGCCTTGTACCTGAATGCTTAAGACACATTTGCTGCTCTGTTGAATGCAAGAAAGCCATTCTCGTGAACCTAGTGGACAGGGTCATAAATTTGTAAGCTCATATGCCCTATATTTTTGTGTTTTAGGTAGTTGTGCTTCAAGACAAAAGTCAGGCCTTCTGTAAATCACCAGTTCCAGTTATGATGCTCTAAGTTACGACAAGTCTGAACATTTGTGTCTATGGATCTGCTCTGACTCTTAGAGCCGCTTATGGGGGAAGGTGAGTTGCCGTAAAGTATCTTTTGTTTGCTCATTTGTTTGTTTACCAAGAATGTATGTAACAAAGTCAGACTCACCTTTGAAAGTGAAGTATGTTCCATGTGGCCCACCTGCATTTCACTATCCTTAGTCAGTGACAGGGAAGCAGTGCCTGGGAGAGAGTCAGACCATGAGAGGGAATATTTGACAAAGAAAGTCAGTTGATGCAATAATGTGATAATGTGGGAACCTCTTGCCTTGCTGACTCTTGAGACGTCACTTTGTGCTGAGTTGGCATTTGAAGAAGCTGGTTTGTGCTTGCAGGAGCAGGTCAATGCTGAGACAGAAAAGTTTCTCCACAGCTCTTTGCTTTGAATATTTGTTGAGCACGAGAACCCTTAGAACCATTTTCCCCTAAATGTTCCCCGTTTTTACTCCCATAGACCTTCATCCTGCCATTTTGTAAAAAATGCTAGGTGGGGAATCCGAAGAGCTTCTTTACTGGTTTCCTGTGAGTGAGCACCAGCCACGTGCATGGTCCTGTGCTAAGCACTGCACACTGGCCTGGCTCTGCTGACTGTCCTAGCATGTGTGTAGTATGCATGAGTGTGTGTGTGTGGGGGGGTGCAAAAGTATGTGTGCAGGAGAGCATGTACATGTGTGTATGAACATGTATGTGTGCACACAGCATGTGTGGATAGTTATGTGTATGTATGTGTGGAAGCTTGTGAGCATGTGTGAAGTATTGTATGTGCAGGAACATGTGTTCCAGGGTCTATGAGAGTGTGTCAGAAACACATGTAGAAGCATGAGTGCATGTTTTCAGGAGTGTATATGCATGTGTGTTCCAGTGTAGGAATGTGTGTGCACTTGCAAAGGAGTGTGTGTGCAGGAGCATGTGTGTCTCTATGCCAGTGTGCATGTATGCAGCAGCATGTGTTCTCTGTGCTGCTGTATGCTCCACCCTGAGGTCCACATTCTCTCTGATGGGCCTTAAAGTTCTGAGCCTGCAGGACTGACTTTCTCTGGCCTATTTCTACCTGTAAATCGGGCCTCAGAGATTCCTTCTGCAGCTCACATGCCTTGGCCCTCTCCAACCCAATTCTAGATTATTCCCCCATGTGTTTTACATTAAGAGGCACCGCCAAAGCCTTAAGAATACACTCAAGGGTGTATTATTCACTAACGGCCACAACAGTGGCCACAGGGAGTCTCCTTCAAGCTGTTCATGTGTTAATCCAGATTCCCAACACAAACATTCAATAGGTTCTGAGTTAACATACCTCCCAGGTGCATGGGCATCTTAAAAGATCTGATTGAGCTTGGTCGAAAAATGAAAAAGCAAATGAAAGATCCCAAAATGAAATAAAGCAAAATATTCAGGGAAGCAACAGTGACAGGAGGGAAACCAGGACTCAAAGCAACGATGGAACAAAAGGAAAAAATAAACATCCAACTGGAACAGAATGAAGAAACAAGAATTCAAAAAAGTGGAGAGAGTCTTACAAATCTCTGGGACAACCTGAAACGTTCCAATAGCCTAATGATAGGGGTGCCAGAAGGAGAAGAACAACAGCAAGAAATTGAAAACCTATTTGAACAAATAATGAAAGAAACCTTCCCCAGTCTGGCGAAGGAAATAAACTTCCAGGAAGTACAGGAAGCCCAGAGAGTCCCAAAGAAGTTGGACCTAAAGAGGAATACACTAAGGCACATCATCTTTAAGTTACCCAAGATTAAAGATAAAGAGAGAATTCTAAAAGAAGCAAAAGGAAAGGAGAGAGTTATCTACAAAGGAGTGCCCATAAGGTTATCAGCTGATTTCTCAAAAGAAACCTTGCAGGCAAGAAAGGGCTGGAAAGAAGTATTTGAAGTCATGAAAGGCAAGGACCTACATCCAAGTTTATTCTATCCAGCAAAGCTTTCATTTAGAATGGAAGAGCAGATAAAGTACTTCCCAGATAAGGTTAAGTTAAAGGAGTTCATCATCACCAAGCCATTATTATATGAAATGGCAAAGGAACTTAACTAAGAAAAAAAAGATAAAAAATATAAACAGTAAAATGACAACAAACTCACAACTATCAACAAATGAACCTAAAAGAAAAACAATGTAAACGAAAACTAAGCAAACAACCAGGACAGGAACAGAATCGGAGAAATGGACATCACATGGAGGGATTTCAGTGGGGAGGGGGAAGGGAGGAATAGGGGGAAAAAGGTACAGGGAAGAAGAAGCATCATTAGTAGGCATAAAATAGACTGGGAGAGGTAAAAAATGGTATAGGAAACAGAGAACTCAAAGAACTTATTTGTACAACCCATGGATGTGAACTAAAGCAGAGCGGAATGCCTGGAGGGTTGAGCGGGCAGGGCGGAGAGGGGATAAAGGGAAAAAATTGGGAAAACTATAATGGCATAATCAATAAAAATACTTTTTAAAAAAGTCACAAGACTTAATAACGAGACTCCTTGTCAACTCTCTGAAGGTCACCATTCCTGTCAGTACCAGCTTCCTTGCGCACCCTGACTAGATGCTGTCTGTCTGGTTTTGGTGTTATTTTGAATTGCAGTTCAGCATTTTTAATCCCATGGTGCTTGACCCAATTCTGTAAGCCTGTGTCCTATGCTGTTTTGATCTTTGCTTTGTTCTTCTTTCCATAGAGGAAGGTTAAACCATTTCAGCCTCCAGGTGTCTGTGTCGGCTGTGCGTCAGTGACTGGTTACAGCAGATTTCTAGTCTGTTCTGGGTTTGGAGAGGAGCCTAAGGAAATGGCTCCTTTCACATGACTGGCATGTCCCAGGCTGTGGTCAAGAGCAAAGCTGGTTGTGTAAACTGGAGCTGGGGCTGACCAGAGTTCTTCAGGTACATGGTAGAGGATGGGCTGGGAATACCCCCAGGCTAGGAGCCAGGAGCCAAAGGGTGCCCCTGCTGGTCTTTATGTCTCCTTTCCAGCCTGCCCAAATCCATAAGACCTGCATTGCTTGTTGCCTGCTTTCGGCCTGGCCACATTTGGCTGCTCCTTGGCAAGCATATCACCCCATGTATGCACAGGACATGGCTGCAGAAGTAATGGGTGGAATCCACTAAGACAGAAAACCCACAGCTGTGGAGGAGGTGACTGACCATTAGCCCAAGTCATTCCAATGAACACAAAGCCACTGAGTACCCAGAGCTGGCTGACCCCCCAGGGGAGTAGTGCTCACAGTGTGCTTCCTCTGCCCCCACATCCTACCTCTGCCTCTCCTCTCCTCCCCTCTCCACTGGCGATGCTGCCCCTACTCTTGAAATTGCTTGCACTCACATCCTCAGTTCTCCCCCTGGCCTGGTCCCTTTTAGCAGCATTCAGCGTACTTAGTGGTAGCTTTCCTGCCCCTCGTGCCCTGAATGCTGCCACCTCCCATTTTTCCTCAACCTCTGGGCCACACCTCCTCTTCTCCTTTGTAGTCCCTGCACCCTCAGCTCCTCCTCTTTAGCTGGTGACCCTGGTCCTTCATGTCCCTTCTGCATGTTGCTTTCTTTCCTCTCATTTCTTCAAGGGTTTGACTTCTGCCTTGCTGCCCGTCTCTGCTTCCACTGCACATGAGCAGGCAGGCACGCCCTTTGGCAGCACATCCACTTGCAGTAACCACCCAAATCTGTCCCTTTGACAACTGTCCTTGCTGTCACCACTCGATCTTACACCAGACCTGCCTTGTCAAGGTTCACAGAGCTGCCCCTGCCAGACCCAAAGGTCAGTATCCAGACCTCCCCCACTTTCTCTCAGTGATACTTGATGCTGTTAGACGCCCCGTGGGCAAGAGTGTGGGCCCTCGATGGCCCGAGCATTTTGACTGTGAGCAAGCCGTGAGTGACTGCACTGCTGTTTGTGGAGGATTAAGGGCAGATCTTATGTGGAGAGCTGATGGGAGGAGCGAGTTAGCCTACAGTGCCAGACACACAGCAAGGCTTGTATTAATGTTCACTGTTAGCATTTTCCTCCTCTGCCTGGACACTGAATGTTGATGTCCCCAGGACTCGGCGAAGTCAGGCACTGATGACAGAGCCTGCCCTGGTGTAGGAGGGTGGGATACACGTGGAGTGCAGCTAGCTGAGACAGTATGTCGCTTTTTGCCAGTACTTCAAGTACATGTATCCTTTGACCCAGAAATTATATCTATAAATATGTATTCCAAGGAAATAAGAGAAGGATATGAAGAGGTACACCCAAAGATTATTATTAAAACATTGTATAATGCAACAATTCATAAACCTGGATACACAATTATAGCAGATTGTTTACATCCTTATGCATAAAAATACATGAAATCTTATGTATAAAATAGAATGCCATGGGAATTTGATCACTATTATGTAGATTTAAATATATTGACATAGGAAAATGTTTTATATATAGTAATAAGTGAGAAAAGCAGGACAGTCATGGGTGGTTTGATCCTAGTTTTGTTAAAAATATATTAACACACACCTATTGGAAAAAAGTATAAATAGGTAGACTTCAAAAATATATCACTACCACTGGTGGTCTTTCTGGGTAATTATGTTATTTTTTTGCATTTTTTATTGTTTTTCTGTAATCAGCATCCAGTACTTGTGTTATTTTATCTAAAAAAATTTTATTGAGTTTATTGGGGTAACATTGGTTAATAAAATTATATATGTTTCAGGTGTACAATTTGATAATGTATCATCTGTATATTGTATTGAGTACTTGTGTTATTTTAATTTTTTACCCTGCAAGGAACAGTCAGGCTGACCTTGGTCAGTGATACCTGCATATCCCCCCTTTCTCTCTATGCACATTTGCTGGTATTAGAAAGCCATAGCAGAGATTGTGGGTGCACAGAGTGGCCAGCTCAGCGCCCCTGGCCAAATGCACACCCATCCTCACAGCCACTCTGCATCCATGTTTTTACCACTATGTGATACATGGATTTTTAAAAAGATTTTATTTATATATATTTTAGAGAGAGGGAAAGGGAGGGAAGAAGAGAGGAAGAGAAACATTGATATGAGAGAGAAACATTGATCAGTTGCCTCTTGCACACACCCAAACCAGGGACCAGCCTGCAACCTGGTAATGTGTCCTGATTAGGAATCCAACAGGCGACCTTTGATTTTGTGGGATGTTGTTTAACCAACTGAGTCACACTGGTCAGGCTGATACATGTTTTGTCATTTATCCACACCTGATTTTGTGTGAGATGATGAGGTATAGATAATAACTCTGTAGAAGTTGGAGCTAGAGGGCAACTTTCTCATGCTTGGTGGTGGAAGTGCCTGTCCTGATGGGTAGACCAGCATGCATTCTCCATGTTCTCTCCTGGGGTCCTGGTCCACCCTTCCACTCTGCACTGCCTGCATCAGACCCCTCACATCTGAGTGGCTCTGAAGGAGCCCAGGGCTCATGTATTACTGAGCTTCCACGTGCAGTTTGCTTTTAGGGCTGGACCTGGAAGCTCTAGATGACAATGAAGAAAAAATGGGAAGGTGAGAATTCATAGTTGGTGCCATTTCAGGCCTCTCGTCCTGCTGAAGAAGAGTCTCAGCCTGCAGTCCCAGGGCCAAGCCCGCCGTGCATCGGTAGGACTAGCTTCTTGTGAGGCCTATCCACGGCAGACAGCTGACAGTGGCAGTGACAGCTTAAGTCTTAAGAGCTGCATTTTGATTAATATTGGGTCATGAGATCCCCCCACCCACCCTTTCCTTTCCAAGGGCTTAGCTGCTGCACTGGATGTCCTGCAGGCATTTGTGCGGTGGCCCCTGTTTGGGGGAAAGAGTCACTGAAATGACAGCACATCCGTGCCAGGCACACCCCTCCAACAGAATGAGGGGAGTTGGGCAAAAAGTAGGTCACATGTGCCTCGTCCCATGTCACGAGATCTCCAACCTGAGGCCAATGGGATTTGTAGCCTCCTTTGGTTTAGAACAAAACACCGCTCTCATTTTCTCCTTCTCTAAACGGGAAGAGTGACCATCTGTCCGATAGCCACATCCACCCAGCCCTGCCCGACCTCATAGCTGCTCTGTTCAGAGGTAAGGGGGTGCCGAGGTCTAGCGAAGGCCGCCCTAGTGAGGAGGACCGGCTCATCCACACAGAACCCACAGAGCCCACGGAGCCCAGGGTGAGGAGCCAGGCGGGTGCAGGTCATCAGGAAGTGTCGGGAGGTCCTGCTGCAGCAGTGTTGTGTTTTGCTCAGGGCCAGGAAAGTGGATAGGGTGTCTAACTTAAAGGTTGTTCTAGACATTCTTATGAGAGTATTCACATTGGGTCCTTTGTTTCACAAATCTGTTTCCTTTTTAAGGATCAGGGTCAACTATTAGCAGTCTAATGTTAAAGTGTTATTATGTAGAAAAGTAAACATGTAATTTTACATATGTTTGTTGTCAATGATACTGGAGTAGGTTTGGGAATATGATTCTTATACTTAAAAACATCAGCCATCCCTGTGGAGCAGGGCTCTGCACTCTCAGTGTGGTGAGCGCCTTTGTTTGAGAATGTTGATCTCTCAAGGAAACAGGTGAGCTGTTGGCTTCTAGTAGTATGAATGGAGAGTGAGATCTGCATATCAGAATAAGGTTAATACTTGTATATTAGTATTGGATGGAAAACGTGCAGTTTTGGAGTTTGATACTAATCTTGAGAAATAACATAATTCTTTTATTTCTGGGAAGGCCAGCAAATGTGATTCCTTTGTGATGAGCAGATGTAGAATGTATAATAGTTTAAAAGTGTTTATAAAATAACCTGAATTTTATGGCTTATAAATAACCAAATTTTGTTTTTTTTTGCCTGTCCTATAAATGAACTAAGGTATTCCATTAGTTCAGGATCCTTCAATGAACATATTTTGGCAAATAATGAGTAGAATAAAATATCCTTAAGATGTATATAGATCGTTGGTACCTTACTGAGACAAATTATATCTCTTGTTTGTATTTGCTGGGAAAAAATGTTTCCAGAAATAGTTTGTCAGAACCAAAGTCATAATGGTATTTGATTTGTATTTTACAGGAAAAAAATGTTTTTTGTCTTTCATAGATAAAATATTTTATTTGTATTTTAACTAACTTCCCAGGAATCATGGGTCTATGGCCAAGTTCATAGAAGTAAATGTAAACACTTCAGATCATGAATTCTACATTTTAGATGTAAAAAAGAGCATTTGCACCCTTGGTAAGAAAAGAAGCTTTTCTCTTCTTGAAAGTAATGCCTTGTGCAAATACTCTTTATTATAATGATGTCCATTTCCTTCCAACTGCAGCCTTTGAAGCAATCTCATGGAATATTTCTAAAGGACTCTTTCTTATTCATTTTCTAATATTGAAGAAAGGGAAATCTTTCTGCTCTTTCATTAAGATAGGGCAGAAAATTTCTGTGTTTTTCATATTTATAATTATAAAAATTTTTTCAAGCCTAGGGAGGTTCCACAAATTTTGATGCAGTTTTTAACAGTCTCCTTTTCCTACCACACCTGACATGTGTCCCCGTTGTCTAGGATAATGTGACCACTTAGTCATCTCATGTGGTAACAAGACTGAGCCACTCTGGTGTGACAACCATGTATGTTTATGTTAATAAAATTACAAAATTACACCCTCAAATTATTGCCTTTAGGGGGAAATGAGAACTGCTATCTGTGCCCCGCAAGTGTTACGGGATGCTGATATTCTTTTCTTACGGCAGAATAGACTTTTTTTTCCCAGAAGTAACATAAATACAACAATGCAGAAGCAACTGGCTATGACCCCTTTGTGTTTCTTGGAAGAAGACCACCCTAACATAAAGCAGGAAGAATGGGCACACTGGCCCTCATAGCTGGTCTCTGTCTCCGCCTGTCTCCAGTGTGCACGTCCTTCCCTTTCACACTGACCTGGGAAGGGAAAACACGGGGCTGGTGTCTTAACAAAACGCTCATCACTTCTGGCCTTGACTCACTTGGGAACTGAAAAGGGCACGTGATAGAGTTGGACCTGCTCTTTAGGTGCCCTCTGACTTTGAATGCTTCACATGTTGGTGGTGTGTACCATCCATGTCTGTAAGCTTTCTGGGCTCTTCATGAATGGCAGAAACCACCCACCGTTAAGCAGATTGTCATTATACGAAGAAGTCTCAGAAAGATTTGGTGTCTTGAGCACCTTAGAGCTGGAGCTCTTGAAGACATGCCTTCATTCTGGCCAATGTGGGAGCCTCAGAAGTCAGGGACTGAGGACCAGCAGGCTGATGCTGTGACCTGGGGCCGTCCTTTAGTAGAGCTGGTGTGGTATGCCCACAGGAACAGTACTGGGCTTCCTTCTTTCTGAGTGTTGGCTTCTTTCACTCTTTATTTTTTTATTTAAAGATTTTATTTACTTATTTTTAGAGAGAGGGGAAGGGAGGGAGAAAGGGAGAGAAACATCAATGTGTGGTTGCCTCACACATACACCCTATTGGGGACCTGGCCCGAAACCCAGGCATGTGCCCTGACTGGGAATCAAACCGGCAACCCTTTGGTTCACTGGCTGGCACTCAATCCACTGAGCCACACCCGTCAGGGCAAGTTGGCTGCATTATTTTATGAATAGTACAGGGCAGTGGTTCTCCAGAGGGTCCTGAACAATCACCATCACCCGAGAACATTCTGGAGAAGCAGGTTCTCAGCTACCCCTTCCCCCAGACAGCCTGAATCAGAAACTTTGGGGTAGGTTCTGGTTGATTTACCAAAGCTTCCTGGTGGTACTGATGTCCGTGTAAGTGTGAGAGCCAGTGGATCAATTACATAGGAGTAAAAGTGCAGACTATGGTCATGTGGCACCTCTGGTGTAGCAGGCATGTGACCCGTTGCTGTGGTGAGGTAGAGAGTGTCCTAGGCAAGTGACCATGCTCTTGAGCATAGCCATCTAATGATCATTCAGGTCAGATATGAGCCAGGGGAAGCATGTGGTATGGTCTCATGGGTTTTCCATTGCATGTGACTTGATGTATAGGTTCATCCTGTGGGGCCGAGATCTGACAGTACTTGGTCCATCTGTGCCACACAGCAAGACCCTATTGCTAAGCAGTGCCCATCTTCCCCATTGCTGAGCAGGGGACTCACGGAAAACCAGAAGATAAGGGACCATGGAGAGACTGTGGTTCTTCTCACTGGGACTCAGGCAGGCAGGAGGCCATGCCTTATGACACCCTCGCCTAGAAAGGAAGTGACCACAGGCTGTCCGTTGGGAAGCAAGGGGACTGCAGAAGCCACTGTCATGTCTGGACATCTCTGGAGGCCTAGCTGGTAGAAGAGGTCCCATTTTAGAGCAACAGGGCAGCCAGCTCAGTAGCTAGCTGCTCACACCTGCTGAGCTCTGAGCCCTGTTTCCTGAGGATGCAACCCCCACACTTATGTGTGTGTGGGGGGGGGGGAGTGCTGTCATTAAAACGACCCAACAGAATCTAAAAGAGAAAAGAAAAATGTGTAAAAACATGCTCCTGGTTGAGAGACGGGACCATCAGACAGGAGTCCTGGATGAGTGGGGAAATGGACTTACAGGAAGGTGGCCTTGGTTTTGTTCTATTCTGTTTTGCTTGCATAAACTTGGTGTGTATTTAAATGAGTAGGAATAGATAGACTACTCAATGAATGAATGGTGTGGGGTCAGTTAGGTATCTATTGAAAACACTCAATTTAGAACCTTCCCTCTCACCAAACACCAGTGTGTGTAAGACAAAGTGATGAGCTCAAGGATTCACAGAAAACTTGTGCTGAGTTTTTAAAATAGCCTTTTTTCGGGGAAGGGCACCCCTGGCAAAGCACGCATCCTGAAGGCAGCAGCCTATAATGCCTCACTCACACCCCTGCTCTTGACGGCACTGTTTGGGCCTGGAGCAAGGAGACCTGGCAGCCAGACAGCAGCGGCTTAGGGCTCAGGCCCACAGTGTTGCAGACTCACAGGTGCTGCAGGGACATGGATGCTGCAGGGACACAGGTACTATCGGGATGTGGTGCTATGGGCACAATGGAAACCTCAGCCTATAGACATAAACCTGCAGTTTTAAGAAATGTTGAATGGGAGCAAACCAGGCATCCAAGATGGCAGTGCCTGAAGGAAACCTGGTAAGGGGCAGCTAGGTGTGCATGGGGCCTTGTGGCATCTAGGTGTGCACGGGGCCAGCTAGGTGTGCACGGGACCTTGTGGCAGCTAGGTGTGCACGGGGCCATGTAGCTCTTCCACACAACTTGGGAATCTGCCTCACTGTACATGTGTGTCCACAATGTTTGTAAGGGAGAAGGGACACCCTCCGTGCACCTGTTAGGCTGTGTGGGCTCTCTTTGGGCCTGGAAGTGAGCGGAGTATCCCATGTAGAAACTTGTGAAGACGGCACATCCCGTAGCCCCAGCAGGACCACGTCCCCATGCAAACATACGCATGACGCAGACTTTGTTCCTCAGCTGATGCTCATTGACAAGACAAGGGTCACCTCTGTGGCCCTGCTCCCACATGGAGCCCCAGGCAGCAGGGCAGTCAGTAGTGCTAGAGAGGCTGACTCTGCCATGCAGCACAGGCAGATTTTAGGAATATTGTTCTGGGTGAAAGAAGCCAGTCAGGAAAGAGGAGACTGCACAAAGCAGATCAGCAGTTAAAGGAACCGTGTGACAGTAGCAAGCAGTGCTGCATGGGGCTGGCTGGGCTGCAGGACAGGCCACAGGCACTTCTCTCTGGGTATAGAATGTTCCACGCCATGAACTGATTATGTGGGTAAGTGCCTATGTGAAAATCAACCTGCACACCTACAATCTGCATTTTCCTGCCTATAAATTACACCTGAGTTTTAAAATCTAGTCACAGAACACACATATACTGTGGTATCTATGCAAAACAAGAAGATAGTGTGTGCTCTGTTTGGAGAAAGGGTTCCTGTGACATCAACTCCCTGGTAGGGGTGGAGGAAAATTCAGGGTGGCTCCATCCCTCTATCTGCATGTTTTTCAGAGACTCTGGGGTCCTGTCTCCTCAGCTGCGAGGGGGCTGCTCACTCACCTAGCCAGACTGGTTCTGCCTGCACTTGTTTTGCTTTTATTTTATGCTTTTAACTTGCTTTAAAAGATTTTGTGGCTGTTATAATCAAATCTTTTAAAAGCCACTACTCTGGGTGACCAAGAAATGAGTATTTTGACTGTCTCAGCTTGAAATTGGCAAAGAACCTCCAGAGTAGCATCTGGGAATGGACAGCTGGTTCCAGTAGGTAACACCCTGTGTTCCAGAGCTCTCTACCTGAGATTGGGCTAGGGTGCACAGGGAGGAAGCATGGCAGGAATGCTGCACATACAGTGCCTGCCTCCAGCACAGCTGCCTGGCCATACTTCCAGAAGCACAGAGAGCCCACCACCTGGCTGGGCTTTCCTGAGCATCGCCACTGTCCCCATCCCCATCCTTGTCCCCCATTTGGAGACCCAGTTGGCAAAGTCCCTGGCCTATGGTGCTGAGGAACTGGGGAGGCATGCTGGGACATGGTGGCTAGCTCAGGAGGAAGCCTGAAGAAGCCCAGGGCAGCGTGTTGTCACTGGAGCCTGGACTGCTGCCTGCCCTAGTGGTAGAGTGCTGGGGTTGGCTATAGGCAGGTCATTAGAAACCTGTCTTCTGATAAATTTCAGGTCCTGCTGCAGCAAAGGCTTTGTTTGCAGCAGGACTGGATCTAAGAATGTGGACCCCTGTCTGGTTGTCCTATTGCCTTTGCCGGTGCAGCATTTCTGCCTTTGTGTCTTGTTCAGTGGCAATACTGAGCTCCGCTGTCCACACATTATCTGTATCTTCCTCCAACATACACGCAGATAAAAACAACCAAACCCATTACAAGTAAATTAAATGTATTGGCTACTACACAGTTTTCAGATTAAGGGACCATCAGCAGATTGAAATCAGGGGATTAAATCTTGTCAGGAGCACCAGACACCCCACCTCACCCGCCCTCTCCCTCAGTAGCCCGTGGTCAGTGCGGTCTCTGCCGTGAGAAGGTCGTAGTTTCGCTGGCCCCCAATCTCTTATGCTAAGGCTGCCCCCACCCCTGGAAGCTGCCAGGACCCCTCAGGTGCCCAGGGGTCATCTTCAGTTTTCCTCTCCCTCCCCCAAAGTGAGTTTGGCAGAGAGAGGGAGGGGTCAGCCAGAGGTCTGAGAATATGCTTAGGGCCCCTTCCTATGAGACCCTCAGTTGGCTCTCCATAGGGTGGGTTTCCCGAAGGGTGGGACCTGACTACAAGTTCAAACCCCTTAGCACAGTACAGGGCACATGGGGATGGGCCCACCACTGCCCCCTCTAGGTACCCTGGCTGTCCACCTCCTGCTCTCAACTTCCCTCTCAGGACAGTGTCAGTGCATCCTCAGTGGACAGAGCAGTTCACGCCCAGCAGGAAACACAGGTTGAGGCTTCGAGGGAGGGAGTTTTCCCAGCCAGACCACAGACTCGAGCATGTGTATGCATTTCTAGAGCCTGTGCCTTAGCTGCCACCTCCTGTGTCTGCACACTGGGTCTTTGCGGATCTTTGTGGCCCAGCTTCATCCTCAGGCAGGGCCCAGAGCTGGCACTCTCACCCCATTTATCAAAGTCACTTTCAGATCAGGGGTGCCAGGCTCAATTTCCAATATATGGTATTCTTAGTTTTTCAATCTGGTTTTATTTTTTGTAGCCTTTAGCCATATTTTAAACTTGATTTTTTTGTCTTTGGAGTTTCTTATCTAAGTTGTCTTGTGAGGTTTTTGTTCCTGAAATTATTTTTAATTTTTAGCTCTCTGGTGCTGTGTCTACCTTCTTAACCCTTATAAATCATGTCTACTTTTAACTACTTGAATAATTTATTTTTCTTGTGTTGCTCTCATTTTTATTCCCCTTGAAATTTTACTCACATTTTCTGTCTTTATTTCTCTGTCTTTTTTTCCTGAATTTTCCTTTCCTTCATTTGGAAAGATTATTAATGGTTTTGGTTTCTTTAGCACATACCTTTTTTAAAAATATATTTTATTTTTAGCCGATGCCATTTGTCAGTGTTGTAATGATATTATTACAATATTACAACACTGACAGAAATAAACTCATGTTAGCTTACTCCTCTGGCACAGCTAAGAGTATTTGTGATTTTGTCTGTGATGCTGTGGGAATCTTGTAAGAACTTGAGCCTATGCATCCAGGAGACTTGACAGCAGGCAGCCAGGAGCTTGGGCTGGTGAAGTGGAGCAAATGATATGGTCCTCTCCTGCTTTACTGAGGCCCTGCAAAGACATAAGTAACCTACAGACTTGATGCCTCTACCTTGGGTAGTTGCACAAGTACTGGCCTGGGAGCAATGTGTTCTGGCTGGAAGCTCCTGGGCCTTGTGGTCACAGGCTGCACCACTAGGTCCCAGGTCCTTCTGTTGCACACAGCAAGGTAGGAAGTGAGGCTGGGGCCAGGCTGCCTAGGGCTGCTAGTTTGTCCTCAACCCACAGCTCACTGCCTGCCAACAGCCCACCCTCTCAGTGACCACAGGCAAGCCACTCACCGCCTCTGGCCCCTGTGTCTAGTCTGCATACCATACAGTTGTCTGTTCTGTTAGTAGCGTCACCACATCTCTGTGCCCATGGCACTGCTCTCATTCTGGAGGGTGACCCTGAATCCTTTAAGAAAGAGAAGCCAGCCCTCTCAATAAGGAGAACCCCTATGGCACTGATGTGCCCTGACTTGTGCACATCCTGTGAAGACACCCACTAAGGACAGGGCCCCGAGGCAGCAGCACAGTACCGGCTAACTCCCGGGAGGGCGGGTGCCTGTGACCTGGCCAGGCTTCTGCCTCCTACACTGAGAGTCCCCTCAGGTGAGAAGACCCTCTGCTGCAGAGATTACTAGTGCAGGAGGGCAGGCCATGAGCCTGCCTCACTCCTGTGCTCCAGGGCAGTGCTGAGGATGTACGTGGGTTCCCTGACCATGACCAGTCATAAGGCTGGGGCACTGTTGCCCTGACCAACTGTATGGGCCCAGACAGTAACTGGCCTCCTTGTGGTTGCTTCTTGTGTGCGAACTCTGGGCTCACTCCACTGCTCAGATCCCTGCGTCTGGTAGAGGAAAGACATTTCCAGGTAACTGCTGGCCGCTAGTCTGCGTTTCCTACCAGGGAACAGAAGGGCTGTGATCTCAGCAGCACTGCATGTGGGGCTGGCTCAGGGTGCACCAGGAGGAGGGGTTGAGATGTCTACTTGGGGTGCCACATTAGTCAGTGGACAAGTCAGTACCAGAAGGTAATGAAGAGCTTTCTTCCTATGGGGGCATGGCAGTGTGAGCATCTGGTGACATGTTCCTAACAGGAAGCAGTGCTCGGATCCTACGTGGTTGTGGGGAGTAGGCTCGGGCGAGGTCAGCCTCTGAATAGGGTCCACATGGACCAGAGCAGCCCTGCTCTAGCATTTTCCTTCATAACTGACTAGGCTTTATTTTTCCTTAAAAATATCATGTACTCAACTAATCTTAGCCTCCTTTGCTTTTTATGCTATAGCACGGCACCCTTTCTTTTGATTACCTAAAATTCTTCCTGATTTTCACATTTCTCTTGGTATAAATTAACATCTGTGTCCCTTTGTTGTAGTAAAAGCTCTATGCTCCACCCCCTTCCCCATAAAAAAGAGTCACAACGACACAGACTCAAAATCAATGTTTTGTTTTTTGGGGAGGGAGGGGGTAAACAATCTTTACCTTACTTAAGACATTTCTCCTTTCCCTATTTTATTTTATCTTACTATTTCTTTGGTGGCTGTGAAGTTTTATTAAATGCTTTTCCAGCTGCTGTTGAGAAGCAGCACATGTGTGTTCAACAGGGATCTGAAGCCTGCCCTTGAGCTGGGTCCTGGTCCCCCACATCCCAGCTGTGACCCCTGGCCCTATGTTGAGGGTGAAGTGGAGACATGCCTTCCTTGCAGGACTGCAGCGAGGAGTGTACCTGGCACATGGTAAACATGATGTCAGCATTAGGTGTTATTCATTGTTATTTGTATGGTTATTGAGTTTCTCCTTTAATTTACTAATGACATGGACAGAATTCCTGATATTAATCATCCATACATTCCTAGAGTAAACCTCCTTTTGGCCTTGTGTTATTATCACTCTTTATACATGCTGATTCTGTTAGTGTTTGATCAGAATGTTAGAATTTCTGCTGCTCAGAAGCTGGATGTGCTGGGTCAGAGTACAGACCTGTGACTGACACAGGGCTGGGGCTGGTGTGAGAGTGTGTGAGCAGCAGCTGAGCCCTCCAGCACAGGCTGTGTACCCCAGGGGTTGTGTGGGGGTCTGTGTTGTGTTGTGTTGAATGTCAGCCATCCTGGTGTCCAGCCCATGACTATAACCTGCATTTCCTTCATCACTGATGAGATTCGCTGCCTTCTGACATACTCATCAGCCATTTGGGAGGTGGCTGGTCAAGGCTTTGCCCACTTCTCTATGGACAATCTGTAAGTATTTTCTGAATAGGAGCCCTGAGTATTTAAGTGAAGTGCAAATATCTTTGCCCACTCTGGGGCCCGTTTTTTCTCTTCTAATTGTGTCTGTTGACAGACCTTCATTGTAATGTGGTCCATTATATCAGTCTTTTTGGAACTACTGAGCTGTCATGTCTAAGTGATCTGTCCTTGTCCTCACTTCATGTAGGTAGTATCCTTAGGTTGTCTCCTCATCTCAAGCCACAGACCACTTGGAATTTATTTGGGGGTGGGGTCAATAGGGCAAGGTTTCCTTTTGTACCTGTTGACCCTGCTCACCAGTGCCACTGATTGGAAAGACTGTCTTTTGCTTCCTCGCACTGTGTGTGTCTGTCTGTGACTTTTTGCTGTGGCACATCGGTTAGTCATCTGTTCCTGTGCCCCTGTCACATAGACTGGACTGCCCACACTTTTTGGTAAATAGGTCTTCTCACTTGGTTCTTTCAGGACTGTCTTGCCTACACTTGGCCTGATTAATTTTTCACATACATTTTAAAATCAGTTTGTCTGTTGGAGTAAATCTTCAGATCAATTTAGGGAGAATCGATAAATTATTGAGTGTTCAAGTTCATGAAGATGGTGCATCTCTCTAATTCTCAGTCCTTCTTTAATTTTTCCTACTAATGTTTTATAGATTTCTACATAGAGGTCTTACATAACTTTTCTTACAATTATTCCAACTCTGATTTTTTAGTAGGTTCTTATAAATTGAATTTTTTAAATTATATTTTCTAGCTTTGCTTGTGTAGAGAGGTATCATTCTAGTCACCCTTTTAAACCCATCCCTTATAATTATTTGTAGATTTTTCTGAATCATATGTGCCCACTCTTGTCATCTGTACCTGTCTTGCTGGCCTGTCTCTATGTCATGGGGGCACTCACCTGCCAAGGGCCTGCCAAGGCCCTGAAATTCAGAGAGCACAGACCCACAGTGGAGTATGTGTGTCCCTGCCTGAGAGGTTATAGGAGGATTTGGGGCATCTGTCCCTGGGTGTCCCCCTTCCCTGTTGTGCTGCATGTCTGACCCACTATGACATCTGCATAGATACCCACACAGACACTTTTGTCAATTGGGTCTGGTCCTAGCCTTGTACAGCCATAGGCTCAGCAAAGTTCCGTTCTTACTGTCGCTCTTACCGCTGGTGTCCACTGCGCTGCACTGAGCCCAGTCACAGGACATCAGAAAGCTCAGGTTGTTCACTGACTGGGGCCTGCACAGTGCCAAATCGGGCAGGCCCACACATCTGCCATCCGGACTCTCTGGCCACCGCTTGCCCACACCTAGCTTCTTTTCTCTTTGTGGTCTCAGATGTCTGCCAGCAATGGCCTGGGCAATGTCTTCAGTCCAGGATGAAGGCAGGAGGGAGGGGTGTGCAGTGCTTCCCAGTGCAGTAGAAGACTATTCCCCAGCCTTTCCCCCTCATTCACCCTGATGCTATAAGCGGCTCTCCTTTCCCTCCTTCCAGAAGAAGGACTTTTAGACCCCTGACCTATCTGGAACACATGTTTGAGGGCTAAAGCAGGGATGGTGAGTTTTCAACCTTTGGAATTGCTAGCGGTCCCAGCCTGTAGTCTGATTTTTCCACCAAACTGAGAGCCACTTGAGGGTGATGGCACCTTTGTTTGGTGACTGGTGCCAGGCTCCTGGTAATAACTGTTTTAGTCAAATGTCCCTGCTGTGGCTGGCCTCCCACTGTGGCCAGAAGGTCCATGGGAAGATAGATTGTGTACAGACAGACTGAGCACATGCTGTGTGCGGGTGCTGGGCACACAAGATCATCACTGCAGGGACAGGCGGGGATGGCAAAGCCAGGACTAGACCCAGGTCTGGAGAGGCATGCTCTGTCTCCACAGCAAACTTGTTATTCACCTTGAACACATGGTTGAATACCTGAAATGTCTGTTAGAGACACTCTGAGGTAGGTCACACCCTAGACCCTGTGCACTCAGAGCTAGGACTGGCGGAAGCCCACACCTTGCCAGAAAGAGAAAATCTCCACACCACTACTGGGGCCTCTGAATGGGAAGGAAGGTGGCCAGGCCACTGGCTCCCCAGCCCCATCACATTTGTCTGTGTGCATGCAAGTGACAAGCCAGCAGGCTGTGCAGAATGCTCGCTGAAGTCAGGTTGTGTAAACCCTGACTGTCTTTCCAATGCTAACCATGCCTGGCAAGATCATTACAGGGCAGAACTCCCCTCCCCTCCATGGCCCCAAGGACATAATCTGCATTGTGAGTCTCTCAAGGAGCAGAAAGCAGCTAATAAGCTCTGTCGGTTTCTGCTGTACTGGCTTCTGCAGCCTGATGGGGCACTGAGCTGTTAAATACAATAAATCAAGTCTGCGCTCGTTCCCTGAGGTTCTGATCATAGCCACCTCCCCTGACAGCTGAGGCCCAGATACAGCCCTGGACAAAGCACAGCTGATAGGGGCCCTGACTGGCACTCAGTGCAGCCATGTGGGCTTTGGGTGGCGGTTTGCTGGCAGGACTTCTGCTCCCTTCTCTGGGCAAGAAATCTCATGTTGCAGAGGACAGGCTAGTGCATTTGCTATGACTGTGATGCTGTTATAAATCCCAGACGCCTGTAAACTACTTCCATTTTAATATCCAAATCTAGTTGCTGCTCCCACCCCCAGAAAAAGCCTTAAAACTTGGAAGTTACATGCCACTTTCAACCATGGGCTCTTTCCTTCAAGTCTGAAATAAACACTGTCATTGGTTTTTATATTTGACTAGCATGAAAATATGTAGAATTTACCTATCTGGTGGTCAGGAGTATGAACTCTAGAACCAGCTGGTCGTTACTCAGTTCACAACCCCTCCTTTTCTCATATGTAAGTGGAGATGGCCTTGGCCCTCCTGCCTTAGGACAGAGGGGTTGACGCCTGTGAAGTAGCACCTGGGACACGTGTACCATTTACTGCTCCTCCTGCTGTTACAGCTGTACAGCTTATTATGACAGTATTTATTTTACTAGAATTCTGTTGATACCATTTATAAAAAAAGAATGGTTGGAAAATTTATTTTATCAGAATTTCACTTAGTACTGGTTATAAATAGATTTTGCCATTTTAATCATTATAAAAGACCAATGTGTTTTTGGTTCTGGTCAAAATGGAGCAAGCTACACCTATAAACTAACATCATAGTTAATGGTGAAAGACTAATGCTTTATTCCTAAAATCATTAACAGTACAATGGTGTCTGCTTTCACTACTCCTATTTGACAGCATGTTGTAAGTTCTAGCCAGTTCAATGTGACAAGAAAAGGAAATAAAAGGCATACGGATTTGGAAGGAGGAAATAAGCCTGTCTGTGTTTGCAAATGACATGATTACCTACATCAAAAATCCCATTAAGGCTACAAAAACCTCCTAGAACTAATAAGCAAGTTCACTTGTTTAAGAATGAGAGGTCAACATACAAAGATCAATAATATTCTATATGCTATCAATGAATAGTCAGAAACCAGAATTCAAAACACATCACCATTTATAGGAATTCCAAAAGTTGTATACTTGCTACACATCTAAAAAGTATGCACAGAATTTGTATGTTGAAAACAACGGAACACTAATGATAGAAAACAAGAAGACTTAAATAAGACACATCCTGTTTCCATAGATTGGGCCACTCAACATAGTAAAGATGCTAATGCTTCCCAAATAGATCTGTAAGTTTAATGCAATTCCTATCAAAATCCTAGCAGGGGTCATTGCAGATATAAACAAGGTGACTTTAAAATTTACATGAAAACACATAGGAACTAGCTATTCCAAGAGAATTTTGAAAAGAATAAAGTTAGAGTAAATTTTAAGAATAAATTTTAAGGCACCGTGACACTGTAGTAACAGAGACCTTGTATATTGCTACATAGACAAGCACATACATAGATGGAGCAGAGCAGAGCCCAGGACTCACCCATACAACTCTGGACAACTGATTTTTGACAGAAGTAATAAAGCAATTTAATATGGAAAGGGCAGTTTTTTAAAGAAATGATGTTGAAATAGTTGGCTATCTATATACCAAACACCCCCGCAAAAAAACCCTCTTGATTTAAACTTCATGCCTTGTACAAAAATTAACTCAAAATGGATCAAATATCTAAATGTAAAGTGCAAGACAATAAGCTATTTAGTAGAACACTAGGAGAAAGGATTAGGCACACTTATAAAGATAAGAGTTTTAAGTGAAAGCCCTAAAAGATGAAATTGAGAAATTGCACTTGGTCACAAAAGCATCCAGTCAGCGGAAGAGCCTGTTAAGATCTGAAAAAACAAACCAGAGATTCCAACAAGGGATGTACCCCCGATCTGTAGAGAACCCCTTAAACTCCACGGTAAGAAAACAAACAGTCCAGTTAGAAAATGGGCATAAGACTGGGGCAGACACTTCTCCAAACAGGACAAGTGGATGGGAAATAGCACATGAATAGATGTTCACATCCTTCCCTATTAGGGGAAAACCAACTAAACCACTGTCAGATCTCACTGCCATCTGTTAGCATGGCTCCAGTGGTAACGCTGACGGTCCCAAGTGCTGACACAGATGCAGAGCTCCCAGGACTGTCTGTCCTGGTGGGAATAGAAAATGGTGTGGCTGCTCGGACATACAGTTTGACAGTTTTCTATAGTTAAACATATACTTAACATACAATCCAGTGATCACAGCCCTGGGTATTTATCACAGAAAAATGAAAACATGTTTATATAAAGCTGTACACACTATTGTTAGCTGCTTCATTTGTAATTGACAAAAATTGGAATTGAACCAGGTGTCCTTCCTGGTAACTGGACCTACAACTTGTGGTACAACCATATAGTGGAATGCTACTGGGCAGCAAAGAGGAACAAGTCTCTGTTATGTCCAACAACGTGGCAGCTCTAGAGAGCATTATTATGTGGAGTGAAAAAAGGCCACTTGGAAATAATTACATTTGTTTGATTCAATTTATGTAAAGTTCTAGTAATGACAAATGTACAGTGAAGCAGAACAGATCAGTGGTTACCTGGGGTTTGGGTTCAGGGGAATAAGTGACCATAAAGGGATAGTATACAGGAGTCTCCCTGATGATCCTGCTTGTGCAGATGGGTAGACAAATTTATACATGTGGTGCAATTTTACAGCCCCATATATGACAAACGAACAAAGGGCTATAGGAAGACTGGGGCAGTTTAATAGGGTCTTACCCATGTCCGGCACTGGTTTTGATAAAGTCCTGCAGTTATGTTGAGTGGAAGCTGGTAAGGGTACACAGAAACTGTATGATTTCTGCAATTTCTCTTGGAGCTAAAATTATTTCAAAGTTGTGCACACACCTATATACACATGCATTAGAATTGATCATTATTAAATCTGCAAATATAAAAAAGTAGATTATGTAAATAGACCAACTAAAAGTGAGAGATTAAGAGGGATAAATGGTAATGGAAAAATACAATAAAAAATTTTAAAAATAAATTTTTTAAAGTAAGAGAGTATAAGAGTGGATAAAAAAAGCAAAATCAGTCCTGGCTGGAGCTCAGTGGATTGAGCGCGGGCTGGGAACCAAAGGGTCCCGGTTTGATTCCCAGTCAGGGCACATGCCTGGGTTGCAGGCCAGGTCCCCAGTGAGGGCCATGTGAGAGGCAACCATACATTGCTGTTTCTCTCCCTCTCTTTCTCCCTCCCTTCCCCTCTCTCTAAAAATAAATAAATAAAATCTTTAAAAAATAAAAAAATTAATAAAAAGCAAAATCAAACTCTGTGCAGTCAACAAGACACCAATGTGAAATACAATACTATTGGCAAGTTAAAAGTTAAAGGACAGAGATGAACACTAGTCAAAGGAATGTCAGATGAAGTAGTCTTTAGGACAGGGAAAATGACCAGGGATAAGGAAAGACATTGCATGAATAGAAAACTATCAGTTCACCAAGAGGACATATCAGTCCAAGATGTACATATATATCAAACAACAGAGCCTCAAAATATACAAAACAAAAACTGTTAGAATAGAAAGAAGAAAAGGACAAATTCACAATTATAGTTAGAGATTTCAACTCTGCTCTCTTGGTAACTGATGAACCAAGAAGACAGTCAGGATAGAGAAGTGCTGAACAGCATAGCCCACCAGGTAGAATTTACAGGTCACCCACCAACCAGAGAAGGGCACAGCATAGCCTTCGTGTGCATACAGGTTATTAGCCAAGGTAGGACATATTCTGTGCAAAAGAATAAAAGCCTAAAGAATTTAACATGATTGAAATAATAAAAAGTATATTTTCTGTCCAGTATAGAATTAAACTAGAAATCAGTAACCAAAGATAACTAGAAAATTTCCAAATACTTGAAAATTAAAACACACACCTCTAAATAATGTGCTGGTCAAAGAGGAACTTTCAAAGAAAATTAGTAAATATTTTGAACTCATATATATAAATTTGTGAGATACAAGTAAATCAATGCCCCTAGTGAAATTTATAGTTCTAAGTACTAATATGAGAAAAGGTTTCCAAACAATCTAAACTCCCACCATAAAAAAACTAAAAGAAAAAAAGTAGAGGGAGGAAATAGTAAAATAACAAACAGAAACCAGTGAAACTAAAAACGGAACTGTAAGCCTCTTCAAATTTGATCCCCTCAAGTATAGACAGACAAAAACAATCCTTTCTGTATCTTGAGAATTTAGAGGGTATGGCAGTCCTTTGTTTTGTTTTCTGGTGGCGGTGGCGGGGGTTGCGGATTTGTTCTTTTTTGCGGGGGGGTGTGGGGGGGCGGCTATTTTTCTACACCCTTTTATTGGCCTTAACAAGACATGTGTTTCCTCCGCCCTCTACTGGGAACTGGTGGATTTGCAAATTAGACTGAGCCTGGGATGGAGAGGAAGGTCATCTAGCTCGGACGTGCAAACAGGTCCCACTTCCCCCAGAAGGCCCAGGGGTCTCCAGCTCTTCCTGGCTAGTTGGGTGGTCTGCTGCCCCAGCTGAGTGTGTCCCCCAGACACCCATTCCCACTCTAGCACACAGAATACCCCAGCAAACCGTCAGTGACCAAGTGAATGAATAAGGAGAGGAGAAATGGAAATGTTATCTCAGAGAAAAGGAAATGTAATCTTGGCTGTTTCATGAGTATCTGAGTTTAAAAATCACTAAGTTCTGATTCAGAATGGCCTGTGAGGCCATGGATAGGGAGCTTGGTGCTCATTGTATGTACTCACCCAATCTTTAAATCTGTACTGGATTTGCTCCTGCCCTCCTATGGGCCTGGAGTTGTGCTAGGAATTGGGCGTTCAGTGTTGAATGAAGGAGATAAACATGTCCACTGCCCCCAGTGCAATAGGGCCAGGGCTGTGGGGGAGGACAGCGCCCAGTAGAGATGGGACACTGGCAGTTAGGGAGTGTAGGTAGAGGTCTGGCAAGGACTGCCCTCAGCAGAAGGCCTCAGACAGAAGGCTGGAAGGGAGGCCAGTGGAGCTGGGTAGGGTTCTGCAGGGTTGGTGGGGGATGGTACCTATAGGCCTGGGGCAGTGCTCTGGCAGGAAAGAAGCCTGGCTTGAATTACATAGGCAATGGGAAGATGCCCAAGGTTGTCAGCAAGGGAAGGTCAGCCTGATTTGAGGTCCTGAAAGATCACTGGTGATAAAAGGCAAGATGTATCTCTATAAGTTGCAATGCAAGAGCTGATGGCCACAGAGTGACTGTAGAAAGGCTGTGTCCTCTGAGAATGGCAACCAGGGCCATTGGGCACCAGACACTGCCGCACTTCTCTGCCTGCCCTGGAGGGAATAGGTGCAGAGTCTCAGCGCCTCCCTGGGGCATGCAAGACCCACCTTGCAAGGACTGGCCTTGGCCCAGTACTTATAGGAAGGACCGGAAGTCCTTTTCTCTTGTGTTTGTGATATTAGAGTCACCGTCACATTGTCACCACAAACTGGGGCAAAACAACACAGACTTGTGCAATCCTCACAGTCATGGGTATCCACTCTGTGCATCCCCAAACATTCTGCCTACACCCATGGCTCCTGAGCTGTACAGAATGGCTGCTGTCACACAATGTCCTCTCACCAGGCCAGCCCTGTACAAAGACTGTACACATCTCCAAGTACTGCTGGGCCCCAGAACAATCTGTATCTTCCTGGGACAGGCTGAGCCCAAGTTGTTAGAGGTTCTCAAGGGGCATGTCTGCCACATCCCCTGCATGCCCCGTACCAATACATACTGAAGTAGGCGCTGAGGAAACATCCACGTGCGAGAACGTATAAGTGTGCATGTGCATGTAGGTGAGTAGGTGGACAAGGTAGTGGCTGAGTAGGCACTTGTGAGTGCATGTATGAGTAGTTGAATGTGTGCATGTTCAGGTGGGTGAGTGTGTGTGCTAAAGTAGGTGATGTGTGAGTGGGTGTGAGTGAGTGCTTGTTTAAGTGGGGGAGTACATGTGCAAGTGAGTGGGTGCTTGTTCAAGTGTGCATGCATAAGTGGGTGAGTCAGGGTGAGTCTGAGTGAGTTTTTGTGTATGCAAGTGGTGTGAGTGGGTGCTTGTTTAAGTGTGCATGTGTGAATGAGTGAATAAGGATGGGTTTGAGTGAGTGCATATATGTGTGTGTGTGCAAATGAGGTGAACGTGAGTGGGTATGAGTGGATGGTATGTAGGTGGGTGAGTGAGTGCATATGTGCTTGGGTGAGTGTGAATGGGTGGGTGCATGTGTGAGTGGGTGAATGTGAGTGGGTGCTTGTTGGAGTGTGCATGTGTGAGTGGGTCAGTGGCTGCATGGGTGAGTGGTTTAGTGTGTGTGTGAGTGTATGAGCGAGTATATGTGTGAGTAGGCGCATGTGTGAATGGGTGAGTGTGTATAAGTAGATGTGTGGGTGATAGGCTGGTGAAGGAAGGAGATAGGCCCTCTGACTTAGCATCAAAGCCAGGAACTTGGTCTAAATACTCCCCCCTCCCAAGAGGAGCTAGTGATTTTTGCTCTCTGATATTAATTTATTTATAACTTCAATAACTTCATACAGTGTCCAGATGGTTATTTTGTTCAATTATCAGAGGAAATATTTGGTCCCCTTAATCTTTCATGAATTGAGAGTTATCTGGTACAATCTCAAGTCATAGTGGCTGCTTTCAAAATAAATTTTGTATTTGAGGTAACTAGATTGACATGCAGTTGTAAGAAATGAATATCAGAACCAGGAGTTCGACACCAATACAGATTAGACACAGAACATTCCATCCCTGCAGGGTCTCCATGCTGCCCTTTCATAGCCACAGCATTTTGTTCTTGTCCATAACCCCTCCTCAGTCCCCAGCAACCACTAATCTGTTCTCTATTTCTAGAATTTTCTCATTTCAAGAATGTTACATAAGTGGAATTACACAGTGTGTAACCTTTAGGGATTGACTTTTACTCTTGGCCTAATTCTCTGGAGATTCACCCTGGTTTTTGAGTACATAAATAATGTGTTCCATTTTATGGCTGAGTGGTGTTCCATTGTAAAAACATCTCCCCTCCTCCACCCTGGGCCATGGCCACAACTCTTCCTGTCCTCACTTCCCACAGTCTGCAGTCCCCCTCTGCCAGCTCACTGCCCCCTTCCAATTTCTTTCTCAAGGAGGAAAGCAGGCCTGAGTGCCAGGTCACTTGGTTGGGTGGTTGTTGGTTCCTGTTAATGTCAGCCTACCAGAATTCCTAATAGGTAGAGTGGGGGGAAAGCTGGGGTGGGAATTAGGATCAGTGGTTCCCCCGTGTAGCTTCACTCAAGAGGAATCTGGACAACCTCAAAATGCTGCTCCCAGGGCCACCTGGGTCTCCTGGATCATGCACTAATGGACAGCACACCCCATCCAGGAGACTCCAATGCATAGGCCTTCTTTCTGTGTCACTGCAGGTTGGTCATGTGAGCACTGGGGTACAAGGTGGGCACCAGGTCACCAAGTGAGCACTGGGGTATAAGGTGGGCACTGGGCCCCCAGGTAGGCACTGGGCCACAAGGTGAGGCACTGGATTTCCAGGTAAGTACTGCACTACCAGGTGAGGCACTGGACCACTAGGTAGGCACTGGGCCACCAAGTGAGCACTGGGGTTTACGGTGGGGCAGGGCCTCCTTTCCCAGAGTGGAATCTCACAGCTGCACTGCCCTCCTGGGACAGGACACCTGCGTGACTGCTGCCCTAGAAGCCGTTCTAGAAAGTAAGGGTGACAGTCCTTCTCAGGGCTTCCTCCAGGAGCCCTCACAGTCCCCAAGTGCTGCTGCCTGAGGACTCATCCTGGCCTATGACTAACTCCCAGATCACTTTATACTGGGGGGAGGGAGGTTTCTCCCATGACTCCCTGCTCTGTGGGCACTCTTCCTGTTCTATCTCCTGTCACTGTTACCATAATGATTTTTCGACAGGCCTGTCCTATTTATCCCTGCCTATAGGATGGCACACTGCCTGCAGCTTAATAACTGCCAAGGAAATACTTGTCGAATTAACAAAGTTATTAATTACCAATTACCTGTGTGGCAAATTTCAATCTGCTTCTTGCCTTTGTATGTTCCTGGAGGAAGGAGCTGGGGTGAGAGCAGCCAGCACAGGCTTAGGCCCCGGTCTTTGATACGATACCTGTCTCCTGTGCCTCATCAGGGCTGGCTGTGCCACACTTGGATGGGCTGTGTCATAGTGGAGCTGGCTGTGCCACATCCAGGTGGGCTGTGCCACATCGAGGCAGTCTATGTGGCTCCACTGAGCCTCCCAGGAGGGGCCATCAGAAGCATTCTCATGTGTCTTCCACCTACGAATGCCTGCTCAGCAACAGAATTTTCCTGTGCAGTGACTTGCAGCCTCCTGCTGCCTCCTAACTTCAGTTTCAGCCATTTCACAGAACCACCCATTGAAGCTCACTTCTTAAATCTGTCAATAATTTCAAGTGAAATTTAAATGAATGTGTTTTACACATGGGGAAAGAATCTATATATGTGATATGATTACAAAGTCTGTATGTCAAATCACCCTTGTATGTTTGCTTCCTGAATGTACCTGCCTGAGTGTGCTTCATCTCTGGAGACAAAGTGGTGGTGGGGTTGGGGGAGGCAGAGTATGGGCAGGAAAGCTCCAAGTGGCTTCGGGGACAGCTCCCAAGTGCTGCTAGGCACAGCAGCACAGATATCAGTGCCTTCTCTTTTGTTTCCTTTGGAGAATTGTTAAGTCACATAAAGCCTGGGATATCTTTAGAAATTGTAAGGATTTTCCTCCCCTCCCCTCTTGATGTCTCGTTTGCAAAGATACGGCCCAGATAGGAACATGGGAGTCTGAGTGCCTGGCTCCCTGCAGACCTAGTTCAGAGGGGCTCCTCCAGCCACAGAGCAGAAAATCTGGTCATTATCACAGGCAGACTCAGCACTCCCAACAGGCATTGTGGGAATGTGGGCCATCTGCTCACCCCAGTGTCACATCAACCCCTCCCCTTAATTTCCCAGTGCCCCACAGCCGTCTTTTCCCTCTCTCCTTCCAAATGCTGCTCTTGGAAAGGATTTGCAGTGGTGTGAAGAGACCCAGCTTTCCCTTTAAGTCACTTTGTGATTTCGAACAGTCGATACTCTAGTCTCCCTGCTGTGTGCTTGTGGCATTACTTTGAAATAGCTACAAATATTTGTTGCCTTAAGTGCCCTTGGCCTTAGGGCACAGGTGTGGGAAGAACATTTAAGTACATGGAGAATTCATCTAGACACAGAATTACAATCTCACAAAGCCTGCCTCTATTGCCACTAATTCTCTCCAGCCTGGCATTAGAGGGCAAATCTTTGAAAACCATGGGGAGCCCTTACAAGTAAATGTACTATCTGAAAGCTATTGCTGCCCTGACTGGGGGACTTGAGACCAGCTTCCACCAGTGGATACCCTGGCTCTGGAAATGCTCAACACAGGAAACCAGGGGATTTCAGGTTTGGATCATCTTATTATAGATCAAACTGAATTGAATAAAGGTACTGTGTCTTCCATTGCACTGCAGCCATGTGCCAGCCCACAGGATTGGAAAGAGCAGTGGGCTTGAAGAAGCGATTCGGCTGTCAGGTCTCCTTCATCTTGGCTTGTGAGAGTGCTGGTGTGCTGACCCTGGAAGACCAGGTCTGAGCCAAGCACTGCTGAGTCCTTGCACTGTGACCCATAGCAAAAGAGCCCTTGTCAAAGTTGTCAGTGGGCTGCGCTCTCCCGATTCGGTGTTCACTGTTTAGACCTAGACTCAGAAATGATGACAACATTTTGAAATCATTATTATAACTAAACAATTGGAGATGTGGAAGACAGAAAAACATAAAAGAACCCAGACCGATTCCTAGAGGTGAGAACCACAGTCTGAAATAAACAGTATACTGGGTGGGAGGAGCCACAGACTGAGCATCACGGAGTAAATGTTAGTAAGCTTAAAGACAGAGAGGGAAAAGGTAGGAAAAGATGAACAGAGCATCAGTGAGCTGTGACACAACTTCAGGGAGCCAATGCATGTGTATTTGGAGGCCCCGAAAGTGGAGGAGTGGCAGGGGCTGAACATATATTTGAAAAAACAATGGCCGCAATTTTCCAAATTTGATGAAAACTCTAAGGCACAGGTCCAAGAAGGTCACGGACGCCCCAAGCACAAAAAATCATGAGAAAACTGTAACAAGGCACATTATAATTAAATTGCTCAAAGCCAATGATTGAGAGAGAAACTCTTGTGCTAGGGAAAAAGACACGTGACACATAGAGGAGCAGAGGTGAGACTCGGTGGACTCCTCTCTGGGAACAAGATGAGTGAGGAGGTGAGGACAGCACTTCTTCAGGACTGAAAGAAAAACACTGTCCACCTAGAATTCTCTGCCAGGTGAAATGGCCATCAAAACCAAAGATGAAAAAAAGATGTTTAAGACAAATAAAAGCTGAGAGAATTCATCACCAGGAGACTTGCACTACCAAAAATACTAAGGGAAATTCTTCAGGTAGAGGAAAAAGTAGCAGCAGGTGGGCATCTGAATCCACACTAAGGACTGAAGAATGGGTAAGAATGAGATATTTTCTTGTTATCCAGATCCCTTTAGAAGATCATTGTTTAAACTAAAAATAGTAATGTACTGTAGGGCTTATCACATAGGTAGAAGTTAAGTGTGTCACAGTAACAGTGCCGGTGAGAGCATAAGTGGGAGCAGTCTGCTCTGAGGTTCTCATACTCCATGTAAAATGTCCAAGACCACTGGACATTGTCCTGTAATGAGTTAAACCCTAAAGCAACTACTGTGATAACAAAACAAAGAATTATAACTAACAAGTGGACAAAGGAGGTAAACTGGCATCATAAAATGCATGCATTCAATCCAAAAGATGGCAGAGAAAATAAACAATAGAGATGGGGAACAAAGAACAGACGATAAAAATAGACAACAAATAGAATGATCAGCCATATCAGCAACCACTGCAAATGGTCTAAATGGCTCATTAAAAGGCAGAGGTTATCAAAGAAGATTTTTAAAAAGCAGGTCTAAGTGTATGCTGCCTACAAGAAACTCAAATATGCAGACACAAAGGAGTTAAAAATAAAAGACGAAGATAAACCATGCTAACTAACACTAACCAAAAGAAAGCTGGCAAGAGAAATCTGCCAGTTTGTGGAACACCCTCCTGACTGTTTTGGGTGACTGTGAACACAGGAGTCTGGCTGCTGCTTCCTCTGGATTCCTCCACTTGTCCCTCTGAGTACCTGGGCAGTGGTGGCCCCTGGAGTGGGAGAAAGGCCCTGGGCACTCTTGAGATTTCCTAGGATGAGCAGGTGTCCTGGGGTCTGGCAGGACAACCAGAGGATGACGCACACCCAATGAGGGGCCCACTATCCTGGAGAAGTTACTTGCCCCATGCCACTCTCTGGCTGCCTCCGCTCGCCAGCTGGCACAGGGTGAATTCTTCAGCGTCAAGGGTACTGTGTCACAGGTGACCTTAACCACCTCCCTGGACTGTTTCTCGTTCCCACCAGTCTGCAGAGATCACTGTGACACGCACTCTCAGTGCATGATGAAGGAAAGCACTGGCCTCTGCAGCGGCTCACTGGCCTGTGTGACTGATGATAGTTGACAGCCTGGAGCCTGCAGCACCCCTGGCACTCGCTGACCCACTTTCTCCACTATGGGCTGGAAACATTTACATAACAGAAGACCACAGGGCCCTGTTGTCCCCCTGACACAGGAGGAGGTGTTTCTAATGAAAATGAAGCAGGCTCCCCAGCCCAGCACCTGGCAATCCAGTGTATGGGTGCTGGGAATTCAGCCTTCCACATCCTGGGGTCAAAAGGGCTTGCTGCAGGGGACCTCCGTAGGATGGAGCACTGATATCTGGTGCCACACCAGTCACTGGAGCTAGAGTCCGTTTCCTTCCCAAGGTCTTTCCTCCAAGTACCCAGGTGCACTGAGCCTTTCATCAAAACTCTGGGGTACAGCAACACTCTCCGTCTGTGCTTCTCCATCTGCAGTCAGCAGCCGTATGAGGCTGTTTACTCAACACTTCAATGTAGCTGGTGAACTTTTTACATTAAATATAAATAGTCTCATGTAGCTAGTGGCTACTGTGCTGGACAGTGAGGATAGAGGACATTCATACAGAAGGATGGTTTTTGAAATTATCTCGCGTGTATTATACCTTCATGATAAAATCCTTGCTATGTAAATGTTCTAATTGTGAATAATTAGAACTAATAATTGGAGTGTGTTAAAGCTGCCTATAAATACATTTTAAAATGTAAGTGCTTATTATTGCAGAAGTGCATTAGTAGCTGTCAATTTTGCCCATGCCCGTCAGCCACCCGTGACTGCTCTTTGCAGGTGTCCATTACACATCACATAAGTGATGGGATGTGCTTTGACTCTGTGCTTTATTTTTTTTCTTTTTAGCATATTTTTAGCAGAAATACTTTGATGAGGAAAAAACAACTTTTTGCCCCTCAAAAACCCTATAAGGTTAAAGGAAAAGCTTGCCTTTTTGACCTGTAATCTCTCCTGTGTGTGGACAGAGCCTCTCATCTTTGCAAGTTACATCATAGGGCCAATGTCCAGACAGCCTGGCGGGTGCATGAGGACACATGCAGGTTTCACAGGACTTTTGTTCCTGAAGGATTTAGGCAGCAGCATAGGCAATGTGACACTGTCATTATTGAAGGGACTAAATGTGGGGTAGTATGTGAAGAGCTCTTCCAGAGCCAGCCCTTGGTTCCTCTAAGGCTTCCAAAGCCTCATCCTTCATTGTCCTGGCACATTCTCACATATGAACCTGGGCAGGTTGTGGCTCCTGGAGGCCTGTCACGCTGCCATGCGTGGTTAGCTCAGGGCCTCTCCTAGGCCTGGACCCGTACCAGGGATCATCCAGAATATTCCCTTGGCCAGCCCTTCCTCCCTTTCTGACCAATAAAGACACTTGGCTGTCAGATTCCTATGGCCTCCATCCCCTGCTCCCCTGCCTACCTACCCACCCATTCTCTTCAAAACCAGTGGGTTCCCTGCTCCCATTGGGGCCACTTGTGTCCTTGTTTCTCTCCCTTTCTGTGGGTCCCCGTGACCCTGTGATGTCTCTGCACCCATGTGTCCCCTAACCTGTTCATCATGCAATATCCCTACACACATCCTGCCATGTTCCTTTGCACCCAGACAGGTGGCTCTCCAGCACCCACCCCTTTTGTGCACTGCACAGACAGGAGACCAGACTGCCTGCTCAAACTCCAAGAAAGGCTGCACAAACACCACTCACTTATGACCCCTGCCCTCCGAGTGAGGTAGCAGCTCCCAACCCTAGAGTCAGGGTCAGGTGTACCCCAACCACCCCCCAATATCTGGGCTGTGCATGCCTGGTTCTCCTAGAGCTCTCCCTGTCTGATCTGAGAGTCCCCTCCACACTGTCCACTCCAGCCCTCAACTGATCTTGCTCAAGTCTTCACTGGTGCCTGTCTCGGTCTTGTGTGGCCACTCCATATGACAGGGTGGGGGGTGACCTGTCCTCAGAAGCCAGCCCACAAGAGGACCTGCATCCTCCCTGAGAAGGGGCTTCAGTCAGGACCCCCATGCAGACCTGGGTGGGGGGCTCAGGTCGCTGCTTGGACACTGTCCTCCATGCTTCACCCATTCAGGCCGAGTCCTGAGGACCTGAGCACCAGCACACAACCTGGGGGAACATTGCGCTCATTCCTTCAATCCTGGAGGCTCACTGCCAACAATCCCTCCTTGCCTGTAACTCACAAAATAGAGTCTTCACATTGCCTTCACTAAGCTCTGAGACAGCTGTCTGCAGAAAGTAAACCACAAACAGACCAATGAAATGGGGGTGCAGAGCATTTTCTGAAAATTTATAAAGGGGGATGCTTAGATCTGGGGCAATTTAGTTGATAGAGACTAAATTCACTTCTGAAGTGAGGATTACCAAGGTATCTCTACTCTAGATGTCAAGGGCACAGCAATACCTGGAATTTTCTGACGTTTTAAGGGTAAAGGGAGTCACAGCAGGAGGGTGGAGATCCTCGCACCAATGTTAAGAGCAGCATTAAACTCACAGCACCATGGGCACTCGCTGGATGCATGTGAGGGCCCCAGGGCTTACTGGGTGACCCTGCCCTCCTCCAGCAGCTAAGAGAGCTGTTCCTTTATTACAGAGGCAAAAACTGAGGCCAGAGGGCTTGATGACCTGCAGTTATCCTATAGTTACTGAACAGTGGAGCTGGATTCGTCCCTGGAGGGCTTTCCTGAGGCCCGACCCCCAACTGACCTGTATCCCATGCCCTAGCAGGTCATTCCACAGATGCTGAGGAAGCCTTTTGAGCCTCTGCCTCTCATCAGCAGCCTTCTACTCTCTCAGAGGCCAGGACATCCCCCAGTGCATTGGCCATTGGTGTTCTCAGCAGCATCTGTGCCTTCTCTTTCTAGGTGACACCATCTGGGCCCCATCTATCCTTCCTCACGGCACCCTTGGCACCTTAACCTACCACCCCCAGCCGCATTTTGGGAGAAAGATGGAGTCCAAGGTCTCAGAAGGTGGCCTGAACGTGACCCTGACAATCCGCCTGCTAATGCATGGAAAGGTACAGAAGCACAAGTCCTGCCTTTGTTACTCTCCTAAGAAGGCATCAGACAAGCTGGGAGGAAGGGAGATCCTACCCACTGCTGGGGACTCTGTTTTGTATTATGCATTCTAAAATTTTAAGTAATCTCAGACTTACAGAGCAGAAGCAGTCTAGCCTAAAGTACACTTCTCCTAGTACCATTTGAAACTAGTGTATTTCAGATCTGATGTTCTGTCGCCTAGTACATTGACTTGTATTTTCTACATGCTTGGGCGTTCTCCTTCATTACTGCCTGCACCTGTTGAGTCAGGACAATGATACTGATCTATCTGGCCACCTGACCGCAGACTCCATTGACAGTCCCAGTCATCCCTGCACTGCCCTTCCCAACAGGGCACTCTGAGGTGGCCTCACATTCCATGTCCTTGTCATGTCTCCAGCCTCTTTCAACCTGGAGGACTTGGGCTGGTCTTCTTGGCCTTTCACCTTTGAACATTTTTATTCAGTTTTTTTGTAGAATGTCCCTCACATTGGCTTTCTCTGATGTTTCCTCACTATTGGCAGGAAAATCACAGAAGCTTTCCTATCTGGTGGTCCAGATTTCAGGGTGTCCCATTACTGGTCACCTAATCTGGGAACTATCTGCCAGGTGTCTCCACCTAGAACTACTTTTCTCCCACTGTTCTTAGGTAGTCATTGTTGGAGGTACGTAGATGCTATGTAAATACCCCATTTGTCAGCAGGCTTCAGTGTATTCATTCATCCACTCACTCATTCGTGTCTGCATGGACTGACTCAGGGTTTGCTGTTTTATCCAGTTATTCTCCATTCTGTCATTATTTGTTCTGATGCTCATATTGTGTCTGACTTGGCCAGTGGGGGCCCCTCCAGGCTAGCTCTTATGTCCCTTTGACATGGCCCATCATTTTTACAGCACTGCCTGGCTTCTGGCCCAAAACGCTGCTCATGACTGATCTTGTGCTTTCCCTGCTGCAGTCATGGTATCAGCCATTCCTTCAAAGAAGCTTGACTTCTTTGAAGAGAGGATGGTGTTCAAGGCCCATATTGGGGTATGTGGGGTGATCATTGCCTTTGGTCTATTATAGGCCCCAGACAGAGATGGGAAACGCACATGTGTGCCTGTGTACATGTGTGCATACATGTACATGTGTGAATGTTGTATTATAACACAAACATGCATATATACATTTGCATATTTATTTACATATTGATCTTTCTAGATTGGGCCCCAGCAGTTTACACCCCTAATTCTAATCCAATAGCACAGGGTCCATCCTAGCTTCTCCACTGTCCCACATTTATGCTGTAAGAAACTGATTCTCAGGATGTGCATGGCCCCTGTCAGGGCTGGCAGAGGCTCTGCTCTCATGCCTGTGGCTCTGCCCACCCTATATTTCCAGAAAGGGGAGTGCTAACACCCAGAGCATCCCTTTCATTGATGGAGAGATGACCACCAGCTTTTCTTCCCCTCTGCTGGGGGTGGCATTTGGTCAAGGCTGTGGAAGCTGGGTGTGCACTATAGTAGGCAGTCTGTGGGGTCAGTTTTATGACCCCTACCTCCAGCTTCAGCTGACAAAACAAGTGCCAAACCCTGCCCATGGGAGGTGAAGTCCCTGACTGGCTACCAAAGGGGTCACTATCTCATGCGTAGTTGTCTTTTACTGTCCCAGTCCCCAATGCACCTACATCACTTCCCCATGGCCCAGGCAGGGGTGTCCAACCTTTTGGCATCTCTGGACCACACTGGAAGAAGTGTTGTCTTAGGCCACACATTAAATATATTGTGACATGTAATCACAGAAAAATATCATAATGTTTTAAGTAAATTTATAATTTTGTGTTGGGCTGCATTGATAGCCATTCTGGGCTGCATGTGGCCCACGGGCTGCAGATTGGGCACTCCTGGGAGTGGAAACATAATTGCCAAGGACTTTGTTTTGTGATACCAACGAGTTTTATTTTGAAAGATGTCATTCTCTGTGGCAAGAAACAGGCTGGTCCTGAGTCTATGAGATGCACAGTGGCACCATGTGGGTCTCTCCAGGGCAGAGAGGTACTGTGGTGAGCATACCTGGATGGAACCATATGTCCAAACTGTCATGGGCTCCAGGTTTTAGAACTAGTTCAAGGGTGTCTTTGAATATTCTACCTTTCAAAAAAAGTAAAGTAGCAAAGGCAGTGCTAACTTTTCTGTACATCACAAAATCGAGGGAGGTTCTGTTGTTCACCTATTTCTTGCAGGGTTTCCTTTCAGCCTTAAGTGCATAGGTGTGTCTCTCGACTTGTTTAGCTGTAAAGCAGCTGGCCATTCCCCTCTGCTCAGCTGTCTGTCTGTCAGAGCAGGACCAGGGTCAGTGGTGGTCAGATGGGCACAGAGGGACCCTCCAGACATAGGGCCTGCAAACCCTTTTATGACTGTTTAAATGTCCCTTCCTCACTCAGAACAGATGAGTTCTCAGTGTCTGTCATAGTTGCTTTCTCCTTCTGCTCTATGACGTCAGCTTTCTGTGATCTTTCTTACAGGAAGTTGGAAGCATCATCGGCAAGGTAATTATTAAGCAAACTCTCTGCCTGGGGTCTCTGTGCTGCAGTTGGGAGAGAGGTTCCTGCAGGTCAGCAGCATCTCTGTGTAGTGAGGATCCCAGAGGAATCCCAAGTCTCCTACTCTCAAGCCAAACCACCGTGGGGCTGGACTGAGAGTACCCTGTTCACTGGCTCCTAGCTGGTCACTCAGCAGCCCTGCCCGCCTCCCATTGCCCTGGTAGCCAGACCATCTTCCTGGGTGTGACAGCCCAGTAAGAATTCCTTTACTTCCATTTCTCAGAGCGGTCACCTATCTCTGTGAGTGTAGTAAGTCTCTGCATTTCCATTCCAAAATAGAAGAAACATTCCATGGGGAAAAATCAAAGCCTGTTTAGAGGTCATGCCTGTGGGAGAAGTCAGAGGGGAGGCACTGCCCTCATGTTTGTCCATTTTGACCATCTCAGGATCCCTGGCATCCCAAGTGGTCCCTTGTGTAGTGGGGGCACCTCCAGTGCTCAGAGTTCAGCTCTTTCCACATATGCTTCAGGGGATCCTCCTCTCCCCTCCCCCTTGTGGGCCTAGTCCTGGTTTGCCTGTGATGAAGGTGGGGATGGCTGTGACCTGGGTGTATTCCTGTCTCCATGGAGCAGGTGCCCCAGCCAAGTATGGTACCCAGTCAGGTCATCAGGTCCCAGCCCTTCCGCCTTCATAGCTACATGCCCCTGGGTAAGCACCTGGGTTTCCTCCTCTGTGGGCTCACATGTCAGGTGTGCTGAGGGCTCAGTGAGTCATAGAGTGTGTCAGGCTCTGGGCAGCACCTGGTAGTAGTAAGCCCTACCTTCTGAGGAGCTGCTGCCTGCTCACCCAGGGCACACTGGGTTTCAGGGGGCTCCCGACACCTCCCACTGCTGTACCAAATCTTCTGTTTGCCTGTAATGGACCCCTGAGTGACCCTTCTTTCTGTCTAAATCTTTATTGCAGAAAGGAGAAACTGTGAAAAAGATGCGTGAAGAGGTGAGTTTGTGTACATCAGCTGTGTACTGTCTTCGATGGGCAGGAGGGCTGCTGCCATCACTGCACTGGATGAGAGGCACCCAGCAGCAGAGAGGCCCCTCCCCCACATGCAGACGCCAGCGGTTCCTGCAGGGGCTGCTGAGGGCACAGTGCATCCTTACTGGTCACTCAGGTCCTTTCTCTAATTAAAATCTCACTGTAGAAGGCAGTACTGGAGAGACCTTTACTGATTAGTGCCAAGCTTAGCCCACCAGAGACCAATTGGATATGTTTGTATCTGTTGTTGTTGGGGGAGAAGCCACCCCGTTACTGGCCCTTCAGGGTCAGCTTTAATTGAGTTCCTGGGGTTTACTCAACTCCCTTTTAGAGTGGTGCCCGGATCAACATCTCGGAGGGAAACTGTCCAGAAAGAATCGTGACCATCACAGGCCCGACTGATGCCATCTTCAAGGCCTTTGCCATGATTGCCTACAAGTTTGAGGAGGTAAGATTCACCCACTTGAGGCAAGTGCTAGACAGGGCTGGTCCCAGCCAGTTCTCAGGCACTTCTTCACCTACATCTGGACAAGGCTATGGCCCAGCCCACTCAGGACAACCTCTCTCAGCTCCTGTCCCCTCCTCCACCTACCAGGACTCTCCTTGCTCTGGTCCACCTGGTAGTGGGCCAGTGTCTCCTTTGTCCAGTCAGCAGGTGTGCTTGCCCATCTCACTGATATGTCCTCGGGCCCTGACCAGCATGTGTGGGCCTCAGCCCTCTTTATAGCAGCCAGCCTGATCCTGGGTAGAGTAGTTTGGCCTAGATGTGAACGGGTAAAGGGACACAGGTGAAGGAGTGAATCCCCTGTGGGGTCACATGAATGCCTGTGTACTTATGTCAGTGAGTCATATCTTAAAGGTTTTTATGTGTTTTAAAATTTTTCTAAATTATTTAGAGATACATTGAATGTTTTTATTCAGAAGGTGATCAAGCTGGAGAATACATTCTTCTGTCAAAAATGTCACCATCTCTGTCCAAAACCCCCAGGCTCTGCCAGCCCTAAGGACAAATGTCAGGCTCTGAATCCAGACACCCTCCAATCTGCACCCTTCCCTGTCCATAGCAGTACCATGGCTGCCCTGGCACATGTCTTTGTGGGTCCCCTTCTGTCCATCCCACCACTCTGTCCTTGTCTTTCTGAGCCTGACTTGGTCTTTAAGCCGATGTAACCAGCCTAAGCTGGCTGCTGTGCCCTCTCTCTGCACACTCAGCCATTTTCCTGGGTGTGTGCTCCTTGTCTAGTAGTGCACACATCTTCACACTGCTCCTCTTCCCCATGGATGGGAACCTCTCAGGGAAGGGCTCTTGCTGCTAGTCTCTTCAGCCTGTGTTCCCTGCCTCCTGGCTCATCGAGGGCTTGAAGCAGAGCCACGTATCTGCCTTCCTGGTATTCACACACAGGCTGTCAGCCAACACACACACCACCTTCCTCCATCCCCAGGACATCATCAACTCTATGAGCAACAGCCCTGCTACCAGCAAGCCCCCAGTGACGCTGAGATTGGTGGTCCCGGCCAGCCAGTGCGGTTCCCTGATTGGCAAAGGTGGCTCCAAGATCAAGGAGATCAGGGAGGTAACAGGACCATTCCCATCCTGGTGGGTGCTGAGCCACTGGGTGGGTAAGGGGGCATGTGCAGATGTGCCAGGCACTGCATGTGTCTCAACTGGGGATGGGAAGGGGCCTCCTGGGACAGGGTGGATTGAGTACCCCACCCCTGTCATGTGGCTCTGAGGCACAGGGGCCCTACACATGGGTCTGTGGTCTCTGCCCTCAGTTTCCTGGAAGAACAGGAGCCATCCCAGCTGGGATGGAGTTGGTAGGAACTGTGGACTCTATAGTCTCATGTTCATTCATTTCACAGAAAGCCTGATCCTTCCCTTCCAGAATGAGGGCAGCCACCCTGTCTTCATTCCTTCAAGGGAATAGGTCACAAAGTTTAGGCTCATCTTGAATCCATCTTTCTCTGTGACCTAAAACTCCACAGAGGAAATAGAATTCCACATATTTGAAAAAAGTAACTCCCTTTCTGTCTTTGTCTCCTGTGAATGCCTGTCCACCAATTAAAACGCCTCCTAGGCAGAAATGCTCATCCTGTACCAGCTCTGTGCTGGTCAGTGGTGGGCTGAGACAGACAAGATCTGCCCACAGGGTCTCCCCAGGGGAACATGCAGAGGGCCTGGCTGCCCATGGAGGGAACAACATGGCGTTAATGCCAGGGTAGCTTCCTGGTACACTGTGCCCTAGGCAAACCCTCAAGAGAATCCAGGAAGTGCTACTTCAGCATTCGCTGTCCCCTCTTCTCTCTGCTCTGCCCCTTCCAACGTCTGGTTTCTCTAGTCCACAGGTGCCCAGGTCCAGGTGGCCGGGGACATGCTGCCCAACTCCACAGAGCGGGCAGTGACCATCTCAGGAACTCCTGATGCTATCATCCAGTGTGTCAAGCAGATCTGTGTGGTCATGCTGGAGGTATAGTCTCTGCGTCTGTGCTCATGGCCAGCCTGTCCTCACTCCAGGCTGGCTGTGGCTTCTTAGTGTTGGTGACAACAAAGGCTTTGGTGCTTTGGGGCCCCGAGGTTTCATGAGGTCAGGGCTGTGTTGGGGGCCAGGTATCAGAAATACAACCCAGGTCACTGATCCAGGCCTAAGGTGACCCGAGTGGAAACCATGCCAGCCACCATGGAGGGGCAGCACTAGTGCCTGCCACCTGTAGGGGGCAGTCCATCATCTTCACTGAGCTGTCAGTAGAGAAGACATGTGGGGAGGCATGTGCTCCTCCCTTTTTTTCTGGAACTGAAGTGGAAAGTTATTAGTTGTGATGGGTTGGGCCTCAAAAATGGTAGAAGAAGGTCTTCAGTGAAGACAGGTCTGTTCTGAAGATGAGTCTGCACTGCATAGGGGTCTGCCCTGGAGGAGGGTCTGCACTGGAGATGGGGACTGGTGGCAGAAGGGTGCTTGCTGTGGGCAAGACTTCTTACGCTGGATCCTCTGAAGTCATCTGAGCCCCATCAAGGTTCCAAGGAGAGGACTTAGGAAAAGCACACAAAAATGCCCAAATTATAAAGACAGAAAAATAAATAAAAGGATTAAAAGCCAAAGGAGAAGCAAAGAAGGTACAGCTGAGCAAGACAAAGCCTCTCTTGAAATTTTTGGGAAAAAAACCCGACATTTAAATTTCAACCAATACCCAAAATGCAACAACAATCATTGAAGCAATCAATAGTTACCTGTCTTTCTTCAGGCAAAAATAAAGTCATCCTGGCTCAGATGGAAGGTTCCAGCAACTGTGCTGGTGGCCAGTCAGCCTGGCCCCACCTCTGCCCTGTGCTCATGGTCCCTGGGCCTGAGGATCTGCTTGAGTGACTGTCACAGCCATCTCCCAAGGGAACTGACGCATCGCTGGGAAGCTGTGAGCTTATCACTCTTTTGTACTTGGCTTGGTATTAAAACCCATGTCCAACTCTTTAAAAAAATTGTATAGTTCTTACTTTCCTGAAGTATATATCTTGTGAAGTAAAAAATATTTTCCTAAATGTTGTTGTTATGATGTTTCCCCAACCGCTGGTCGTGGTGACAATTGGTGCTTTCCCATGTTCCCTTCAGTCCCCAGCTGCTGGGCCCCCAGAGGGGCCACATAAGCAGTAGCAACAGGCCTAGGACTCTTGAGTGCTGGCGGATGCCCATCTGTTAAGCAGCGGTGGGCACCGCAGGGTGGCAAAGAGTTATAACAGTTCCAGTATTGACACAGCTGCCCATGTCCCCAGTCAAGTGTCAGAACAGAACTTGTGGTCTCCTCAGAACTCCTTCCAGGTGGTGTTGCCTGTGCCACCGTTCGTGGTCAGACAGCCCCCAGAAGCAGGCTCGACCCTCGTTGACTTCGGGGCACTGGCGCCCCCCAGGCCGTGACTGGAACTGCTCTGTGTCCTTCTTGATGGCTGGAGGCTTATATGGTTGGTAAAAGAATGAAAAGCATTGGACTGAGGTGACGCCTTCTTCTTGTTGGTGTCACAAAGCTTTTGAAGGTCAGGAGCAGCCATCCTACCTGGGGAGGAAGATTCATCACATCTGGAAATAGTTGGGTCCACTTCTAAGTGAAGAGTAATTGGACAAATAAAGCAGAAGACAAAAGGACTTTCAGGTGTGGCTATGGGGTGGGCCTCACACCCTTGAAATTACCACCAAGAAGGTTGCCCCTTAGTGTGGGCAGGTTGGGTGGGGCCCTGGGTAAAAAACCATGTACAGTGGCACCTGCCCCAGGGGGAAGCTGGACAGGAGGCTGTACTCAGAGGGCCTCTTCTTCATCAGAGGAAACTAGGAACCAGGAATCCCAAGTCAGCCTCGGCAAGATGGCCTGGCAGAACTCACAGTGCTGGGATTGCTGATGCTGCCATTGATGGGGTCAGAGGGCACCATGGAGCAAGGGTGATGGGCTGAGTTTGATGGTTCAAGGAGCACGATGCCTGGCTCAGGGACAGGGCCAGCAGCCAGGCTGAGCCCTCTGCTTGAAGCATGAAAATAGTCACTTGTTCACTCGTGGTTTAGTCACAGTTCTTCCACGGTGAGCCCTGAGTCCAGTCTGAGACCATAGTGGACCCCGGTTTGCACAGAGACATTTCTGGAGGCATTTAATCATAACTGCAGAAATACTGAACCCCAGACACCAGCTGGAGTCACCTCACAGGCCCTCTTGGTACCCCTTCCACTTTATGGTGAGGCCTCATAGCACGATCAGGGTTGCACAACATGGCCAAAGTCAAACAGCACAGCCAAGGTCACCCAGCATAGCCAAGGTTGCACAGTCTGTTCATTTCATTATGTGGCCTGGGCTGCAGAATTGAAGCTGCTACCCACTCTGCTGTCCCCACATGACTGTGTGTCTTGGGTGGGGGCACTGATGTCACACCTAACTGACCAGGTTGTGGGCTGGGCCTCCAGAACTCCCAATAGGACAGGCTTCCCTGTCCCCCACCCTCTGCCTCTGGCTGGTGGTGCCACTGACTCAGGGACTCCTGACTCGATTAGTGGGCCTGGCCTGTGGCCTCTGCAACAAGGGACTACCCACCAGAGGAACAAGGACGGCTGGATTGCCACTGACCCAGGAGTTAGGTTGACTTTATCAGAATCTGGCAGAATTCGGACACTTGAGAATATCATTTACCAGACAATAAGAATCCTATGCTTTTGGACACAAAATAATCAAAGGAAATTATAGCAAAGCTCATCATGACTGTGGAATATTTAATTTGGACTCTAAGCTTTTTATTTTTAAAATAGATTCCTTTTCTAAATAGTGAAACTGGATGTTTCTAACTTTGCTGTGATTATGTCAGCTGGACATCACCACAGGCTAAGCAAAGCCTTGGGACACAGGGCTTGAAGTGCCTATGGTGGAACTACACACAGCCCAGCTTCTTCCAGTGGATCCAAGAGGAAGAGTTTTTCTCTCGGGACAACCCCAGGATAACACACGTGCGGAGCAACAATGCCCAGGCCTGAGGCAGTCATCTGGCCGTCTGCACAGTGCGCGGGGTCCTCCGGGCAAAGACAGGCTCACATCTTTCCTTTATTCCCTATTTTCAAACCCACACTCCCCGCCATCCTGCTGGGGTGATTGGCACCAGGTGGGCAATTAGGGCAGTGGTCAAGAGGAGAGAAGTGACCCCCTGGAGGAAACTGAGGTGGTGAGGCATGGTTTTGGGCAGGCACCCTCCCACCGTGGGGCGGCCCCCACCCCTCCAGGGCTGCTGGCCTGGGGGTCGGGGCAGATGAGGGTACAAAGGTGGGTGGGCTCAGGAAGGAAGCCTCCCCACCCTCATGACTGTCACACTGCGAGGCTGTCTAACGTTCTCTCTCCCTCTCCTGTCCCTTTTCCTAGTCCCCACCGAAAGGTGCCACCATTCCCTACCGCCCAAAGCCCGCCTCCACCCCTGTCATTTTTGCAGGTGGTCAGGTAAGAGCCGACCCGCTCGCGGCCTCCACTGCCAACCTCAGCCTTTTACTGCAGCCCCCGCCGCTGCCCGTTAGTGCACTCAGGTTTTCTCCCTTCTCACGTGCACGTCTCCTGCCCCCCAAGCGCTGGATGCAGAGCTCTCCCAGCACACTGCCTGGCCCCAGGGTGGGCAGTGGGGTGAATGTGGGCTGCTGCGTAAGAAAGGCTGGGCCAGGCAGTGTCCAGCAGACAGAAAGGGCCGAGGTGGGCATCCTGTGGAGTCTGGGCCCCAGAAACATCTTCTCCCTGACCTGGCACAGGAGGACCATGGGTCCATGCTCACACCAGTTCTGCCTGGGGTGCACCTGCTCAGACCTAGTTCTCAGGTGTTTTTAAGAAGCTCAGATAGGAGGGCCAGGATTATTATGGGCGACCTTTATGACTACCAGTTGAAACAGCTAGGACTATAAGAGCTAGAGTCCCATTTTCCCCTAAAACACACATTCCCAACTTCCCACAGATGAGCTCCTAAGAGCCCATGAGGGAAGGGTCATGCCTCTGAGGAAGGGAAAGATGCTCAACCAGAGGAGAGCCTTCCCGATCACAGCAGGCCAGAAATGTTCACTTTACACACCTATTGTTTTGTCTAGAGCCACTGCCCTCTTTGCTCTCCTACCAGGAAGGGGTTGGAAAGCCAAGGATCACAGAGAAATTTTATGCAAGGCCAGCAGTTAACTTAGTAGGGCCTACAGAGAGCAAGGAGAGAGGGAGCTGTGCCCAGAGGCATGCCCAGCATCTCGGTTTGTCCTGCCCACCTCCGGGTTGCGCAGCCACAGCAGATGGATGGATTTTGAAAACGCCTGGCTGGTGGTGCCTGGAGGAGCTCTGTGTCCAGTCGGCAGTGATGTGTGTCTTTGTTCAAAGGAGAGTTAAGACAGAGACTTTCCAGAGGTGATCCAGGTCAGGGGAGAACAGCCATGACAATTTACTTTATCATTAAAAAAGAAAGGAAAGAGACAAATAACACATATCTCCATTTTTTTCTCCACTACATAAAGGAATCTTACTGTCAGAATTGACTCACATGTCAGGTGAAAGATGCAGCCTGTGTTTCTACATCTGCAGTAGCATTTCAAGGATGCAACAGCTCCCCTGTGGTTCTCCCGGCTTCCCCATCCAGATGTGGCAGACCCCACAGGGGTCTGTATTTGGGGCATTCTCTCTTTCCCCCACCCAACTCACACTAAGTCTCCCAATGTCCCTGACCTTTGCCAGGAGGCTTCACGCTCATACATCCTTCCACAACAGCCCTGTGTAGGAAAGGGAGGCCCCGAGACTGGACCCGAGGGCTCATGGCAGTCCTCTCTTCTCACCAACCTCAGAGAGCAGGGTCAGAGGGTAGGGGATCACAGTGGGCCTTGTTCAGAAGGCTGTTTCCTTTTCCCCCACACTTGTGGTTAGCTAGCAGGTTAGTTACCTGTGTGGTCTTGACTCTAAGGTGGGAACAAACCCATGATCATACCACTTAGTGAAGTGTGAACTTTATTCAAAAGGGAGACTCATTAATATTAACACAAATGGGCCCAGGAAGCCCTGGCTGGGGTGGGCTGTGGTCAGCACCCCGCCATCCATCTCATCTCCCTAACGGTAAGGCAGGGCAGTTGGCCCACCTCTCAGTCACTGCCATCGTGGGCACCTGTCCCAAGGCTTTTGCCAGGCTGTCAGCATCTTAACCCAGTGCCTGTGCCTTTGGAACTGTCCGGGCCAGCCAATGGTTAGTCCTAGTAATCTGTGGGGGGACAAAGACACATGAGAGTCACCACTGCACTGCAGGTAACCAGGCAGAGGAGCCACAGTACAGACTCAGAAATGAGGGTGTAAATAAGACCTACCATAGCAAGGGGACCCCTCCAGTATCAGGCCCCACACTGACCGCTGGACACACTTCAAACCTGGACTTCAGAAATGTGTGGCCAAAGAGTCTTACCCTAACTTACCTGTGAGCAGTTACACCTCCCTGTGGGTGGCCTGTCTGCAGTGGTGACACGCCCCTAGAGGTCTCGGAGGCAGAGGGCAGGCACCCTGCTTCTCCAGCTGATCACAGATGATACAGGTTTCATTTCGACAGAACCTTTTACTTGTCTGTCTACCTCTACTCTACCTGTCTCCAGAGGCCATGGTCAGCTGTGCACACAATTTAAACAGAACTGAAGGCCACAGCCGCCTAAGTAAAGGGAAAGTGAGCCAGAAACTTTCAATGTCAAGGCAAAGACCTGCCTTGTCAGGATGCCCGTGCAGTTCCTCTCTGACGTGCAGGGCTGCGCTGCTGCAAGGCTGGCCTGTCCCTGCCTGGCTCTGGGGGGGCAGCATGTGTCGCAGGTCAGCATATGTTTGATGACACATTAGAGCATGCCTGGTGATACCTCCAAAAACCCTGAAGGTGAGGTGTGGACGCAGCGTCTGTGGACTCCTAGCATAAGCACAGACAGCACCCCACTGCTGTTTCCCCAGGACGCTTGCTCTCTGATAAGATTCCTTTACTTCCTATGAAGTGCCATACTAGGAGCTCTCCTCTCATGGTTCCTGTCCAGTGGCTGGCTGGTCTTTAACTTCCAGGCTGGAATGTTTATGATGAAAACTCAGCAGATGCAAAACCTGCCATTTGGAAACCACACCTCGGTTTGAGGTCCCTGGAAGTGACTTTCGGACGGGCCTGAGATTTCCCTCAGATTCACAGGAACCTACACGGGTGGGCATCAGCTGTGAACTTAGGATATGCCATGGGGGCCCTATATGGTCCCATGGAGGCCAGGTGCTAGAAGCCATGTCCCTCCACACCTGAGCCACCCTGTGCCTACAGGCCCGAGTGTGGCTCACCTGGGGCTGGTGGGCACATTCCACGTCACTGAGGCCTGATGGCAAGTCTTTGGTCTTTACTCTCCCTTGACTCTGTGTGGTTTGTTTTTTGGCCATTAGTTTCTGGAAGTATCTTAGCTGATGGACTATTGAGGCAGGTGGGGTGGGCAGGGCCTCTACTTGTCAGTGGTGTTTGCGTAGGGACCAGTGGGACCAGGCTGCAGGGTCCTACACTTGCTGTAACTGGTTCCAGTCACTGTCTTGAAACCAAATGAGGCCTCAGTGCCCACTCTGGCCCCTCTGGGAGCTGTTCCAGGAGTGTGATGCCCCCCAAGGCAGAACAGCCTCCCCATTCTCAGAGGCCGAAAGATGAACTGGTCAATCTTGTGACTGATTGGGTGCATTTATTACTTAACGTGGCTTTTGCAAAATTGGTTTTAGATCACTTTTTACAGGGTTTTTTTAGGTATTGTCTTTTAAGAAACTGGGGGTATAGCAGTCAAAAGCATTCAGGGGTGAGTCATTTCCTTCTTGCAGACCTCTAGGAAGTGGGGTGCAGCTCCCTGGCACATGTGTGTGGTTGTAGCTCCAGCCAGCAAAGGGTGGTGGTGAAGCTTGACTCCAGGTCACTCCCCTTTGTCCTTCACAGTTGAGGCAGGTGGAGATGTGCTCTAGGAGGGGACAGCTGTAACCAGAGGGCTTGGGACCGCTTCCCAGGAAAGTCCTGCCCAGGAGAAAGCCTGTTCTGCAGGAGAGGGCCTCCGCTTCCCTCGCTGACAGTGTTTCTCTCTCTAGGCCTACACGATCCAGGGACAGTACGCCATCCCGCACCCAGATGTGAGTTTTCACTTTGTTTCCCTTCCCTCCTCTTCTCGTTACCATTTACTACCTGCATGCTGCTGTGAACTGCTACAATATTAATATTACACAATAATATTAATACCGGTCTCTCAATGTCCCTGACCTCTGTTGTCTCCATATGACCTTGAATAACCTTAAACCTCTTAGCACTAATTCTACTCATGTGGAGGACTTGGCCTGATGTCAAATTGTTTTGATTGTTGCTGCAGTGGGGGTTTTCCTCCGCACATGGGGCCTCGGGTGGGCGAGGACTGCAGGCGCCTTGTCCCTGGCGCCCACCTCTGCCCCACGGCAGGAACAGCAGTGTCTTACAAGCACCAAAGAAGTGAGGTGATGTGCTGTTAAACAGGTCTGAGATGTGTCAGAAAGGGTATTTGAGCGTCTGGGGAGCCTATACTCTCCCATTGCAAAGCCCTAGTTGCAACAGGGTCCACACAGGTATGAAGGCCAAAGGGGATAGGCCTTGTTTCCATTCTAGAGTTAGTAACATCAGTGCTGGGGGACAAAGACATCCCGAAGGCACTTCAGGGAGAAGCATCTTGGACTCCTGTGGCATGGGGGCCAAGGGGACCACATGCAGCTCTCAGGCCGAGATGTGGGGCAGCAATGGAGAGCTGAAGGGCTTTTCCCTTGGGGTTCAGGTACAGCAGGTAAAGACCACGACACTAGCTGGTGCCAGGAAAAATGGGGTGAGGGAGGAGAAAACAAGAAAAAGAAGCCAAGACAGGCAGTTGGTTTTGCTGCTTTCAGCAGGTGGAGCAAACCTGCAGTCCATTTAAAAACCCCCCTTTCTTCTCCATACCATCCTGCACATTTGCTGAGCTTCAAATCCTCCAGCTCTGTTCCTGGCAGGGAGGTGCCTCTGCACAGGTGAGCCTACACTCGAGTCTTCTGCAAACCCTTGCACTTTGAATTGGGCAGGTGAAGGGAGGGTCGTCTGAGAACCATGCAAAAGCAGGGGAGGGGAGGGTTTTTAAGAAGTAACTAACATTAAGTAAGTACATGTACTGGAAATACAGAGATCAGTTCATTATCACTGAAGGAAATTTTCTATTGAGTAGAAAAGAAATGCTGATGATTTTTCTCTTTTAAAAAAAACACCTTATTAATCAGCACATGTAGGAATCAAATGATAGAGGATGTGGTGAAAAGAAGTATCTCCCCACCCGTCACACCCCCAAGGCCATTTTTAATGGTTCCTGGTTTTCGCCCTGAGGTGAGGACAATATGATTCTAAATCAGTAGTGGGCACACCTGCCTGTCCCCACTGGGAAGCCATTTTCCTCCTGCCCAAAATGTGTTGTTAGGGCTCCACTTATCAAACAGAAGCTGGGCAGGGGGGCGTAGCTCTCCAACGTCAGGCAGTTGGTAGGGTGACACCCAGTTCTGCCCCCTTCTCACTGCAGTGCCCCCACCAGCCCTCCCAAACCCACTGCTGAAGCCACCCACAACCACCTCATCCTCTATATGTGCCAATACCCGGCCCGGCCAGTGATTCCCCCACATACCCCATTTTCTGTTATTTGGGATACTCTTCATCCTTCTACAAATTTATTTGAATGAGATCTCGGTGGAGGGTGGGGGGTGAAGGTGTGACCCTCCTCAGCCTTCTTGAAAGAACCATCAGCAGCTTTAAAGAAAAAGGTGATGTTTCGTACTCCCAGGAGGTCAGTGGCATTGTCTGTGAAACCCAGAGCGGGGGAGCTGTGAGACCCCAGCAGCTGGCAGGAACCACCCCATAGCGCAGGAACCTTTCTAACTCCAGATGGGTGATGCCTGTCCTGTATTGTCTTAGCCCACAGTCCATGGGACTGAGGGAAGCAGATGTTAGCAGCTGGGGAAGGGCTGGCTCAACCCCACATGCAGGAGTGCTGTGCAGGATGAGGGGCACATGTGGGACCAGGTGGGATCAGTGGCACTGCAATGAGCAGGTTCCACAGCCCCTAATGGGATGCCCGGAGTGGTGGGGATGGGAGATGAGAATGGAGCCAAGAGGCCTGGCTTCTGGGATGACGTAGCCTTCATTTAGCCCAGGGCGTGGCAGTCTCTCACCCTTCGAAATGTGTGTGTGTGCAGTAGCAGGTTGGAAGATGTGGCTCTTTGACCGTTTTACAGCTGGAGAACTCAACAGTGGTCTGGCCCTTAGTGAAGGGCCCCAGGGTTGATGCTCAGACCCACAAGCCCACTGATGATGCAAGGCCGGTGGTCTTACAACCACTGCCTCCTGCCTCAGGCTCTGAATTGACAGGGAAATGTTTCTGATCTGAAACATCCAGTGGTGGATACAAGTGCCTGTGATTGGTTTGGTTGATTTTTATATCAGTCGATTGTTTTGCTCTTTTCATGTGATTTTCTGATTTTCTCTTCAAAGTGGGTAGTTTGACAGTTTTTTTCAGATTGGTTTAAACTAACTTACAACTACTGTTCTACAGCCGCCTCATCACATTTGGTAGAGATGCGGCGTGGGTGGCTGCTTGTCGAGAGATGGCTTTCTGCGCCGGATGTTCTGCCCTCTAGACCAGCAGTGGCATCGGGAGCAGCTGCTGGGGCCCGGCTAGGAGGAGCCTTTATAGCTGCTTTTCTTACGGGCACAGAGTTGAAGACTTGGACAGTTATTTATAAATCACTTGATTTATCAATCCAAAACAAAAGTAAAATGACTATTTGGTGACATAGGTGATGATGACCAGGAAGGCAGTTTTTATCTGGGCTTAGTATTCAGTAGTAATTTTAAAAGCTTCATTTCTTCGAACCCAAATATAATTATTATAGGAAATACTAATTTATTTTATAATTGAATGCCCAGTTTAAATATTTCAACCACAGTGGCTGATACACCATAGACATCTTTTAGGATCTTAATATCTTACCTGTATCAGACATGGCTTAGAATACATTTCTTAGATCTGATCTGAATATTTCTTCATCTAGAACTAAGTTATACATTTTTTTTTCTGCGCTCAGTTTTAAAGAATGCTTTCTGATTTACCTTTAAGAATCGTCAACACCCCCCACCCACCTTGCCACGAGTTTGCCCCCAGGTTTTTGCATTCTTTTACCCGAATCCTTCTGGAAGCTTATCACTCTTGTACATTCTGGAGAGGCACAGGGACTGCTGGGTGGTGGGAGGACTCACAGCCACTGACCACTGGAGTGCTAGGACAGCTGCCCATCAGTCTCAGAAGCAGCCCACTGCCTTCCGCATGTCCTGCCCCTGGCGTCAGGCAGCGAGGACTCCAGATCCAGATGTGGGAGCAGATGCAGAGAGCTGCAAAGCCTGGACAGACAGTGCAGAGACTGCCACATTCGCTCTCATCCAGTATTTCTGCCACTTTAATGTAATTGCACCAGGAATAAATTGTTTTCTCCTGAAAGAAATTAGTCAACTTCAAGCATACCCTCATGTGTGATCTTTATTTCTAGTCTTCAGTTTCCACGTCATCCCTGGACTTAATAGGTCCTCATTTAAAGATGGTGCTGAGTGCAAGCAACAATAAAACCAACATATTAGAGGTGACAAAGCCACTGGCCACCTCTGCTTTCTTGCCTGAGCCTTACACAACAGTGTGAAGTAGCTGTCAGGGCCATCACCCAATTGCACATGCAAGGAAGTGGAAGTTTCCAGTGAGGAGCCAAAGAATGGAGGAATGGGCTCACTCCCCACACCACTTGATTTCAGCAGAGAGGATGTTAAATAACTGGGAGTAATATGGGCACCAGTATTTGCCAGGAAGTTTATCCATTAGAGAGTAAACAGAGGGGAAACTGTAGAGATGTGGAATAGGTAGCTGCTTATTGTGAAATAAGCAACATGTGAGTAATAATAGAAATAAAGAGACCAGTGGAAGTATGAATGGTTATATCTTTCCAGGGGCTGTTGGGATGCAAGTTCACTGTAGACATATGAAGACCTCTTCCTTCGCCCTGTGGGGAGATGGCACTGAGGCTGCTCCTCAAATTTCATAGTGAATGCATGGAAAGAGTAACCAGCACTACCAGCACTGCACTCCATGGCCATCAGCTGATGGCCACACATCAGTCTCTGCTCTTTCCAGATCCAGTAGCTCCAAGTCTGGGAGAGGTGCCCATGGCCCACCTGCTGTCTGATTGGGGCTACTACAGCCACTCTCAACAAAACAGGAGGTCTGGGTTAACTGCCACTATTGTTGGTTTGAACTAAATCTTCCTGTCTCTGTCCCCCTTCCCTAGGGTTAAACAAATGGATCAGCACCCTCTCCTACTGAGCAGCTCAGTAGCAGGACTCTGGGCAGGCCATCCTTCCCAGCCTGCTACTCAGAATCAAGACTTCTGAGTGACCTGTTGGCACACAAAGAGTCTGAGAAACACTGATAACAAAGACAACAGGGAAGAACATATATTTAGCTTGGAGCCTTAGGAACAGATAACAGAATGGAGACAGGAACATTCTAAGAGATAAGCAATAAGAAATTTTCAGAGTTAATAAAAGCAATCAATCCTTGCATTCAGGAATCTCAACAAATCCCAAACAAGAAAAACAAAAAGAAGTCTACCTTAGACAAATCAAAGCAAAACCACACAGCGTCAAAGACCAAAAATAAATCTAAGTAGTCAGGGACAAAAAGAATATTACAAAGGACAACAGTGAGAGAATGAGTTGACTCCTTACCAGCAACAGTGGGAGCCAGAAGATGGTGGCATAATAAAAGCTAGTTACTAAAATTATATCTCAAGAGCATCTTCCAAGGACCTAAATATAGACATTTTCAGACAAACAGCTGTGACCAACAGGCTTCTTATGAATGCCCCTTAGGAGAAGAGAAATGATCCCAGAAGGAAGGCCAGAAAGGCAAGGAGGAGTGTGAGCAAAGACGATTACCATTTCTTTCATTAACACAAGCACAAATTATAAAGAAAATCTGGATGATTTCTACTACACTAAAATTTGAACATTTGGGTAAATGAAAACACACTTTGTAAAATCAGTATCGATGCTGTCTAATTTGTGGGATTAATGTAACGGAACTAAATGGACAGAAATAGTGTACAGGAGACTAGGAGGGGTTGAGGGGAATTAAAGCATCCTGTAGGTCACTGTATCATCAGGAAGAAGGTACAGATACTGAATATAGGCTTTAAATGTGCATGTTAATAACAGTTACACAGTGACCACCAATAGAAAAGACTTCAATTATATAAACTCCATAAAGGTACAGAAAGGAAAGTGGGTAAGGGGAAAATTATTACTATAAAAGAAGAAAACTAGTGAAGAAAATGAAAAGAACCCTAGAAAATCAAATCAATAAGAAGTACAAAAAAAGATGGCAGAAATTAGTCATATCCATGAGTAATTGTGATCAAAGTAAAAGATTTTTCAGTAAAATCAAAGGCTGTCAGACATATGTAAAAACCTAGCTTTTTTTTTTTCCCTTGTAGAGACATCTAAAGAATAAAGAAAAAGCTATTCTAAGAAAATACTAACCAAAAGAAACACAATTTACAAATATTATCAGCAGGGGTGGGGGCAGACTTTAAGGCAAATTCATTATCTAGTCATTACATATTGATAAAAGTTCAGTCACTAGAAGATATAACAATTCAAAATTTATATGCACCTAAAACATAGCTGCAACATAGAGAAAGAAAAACATGACAAATCACAAAGAGAATTTGACAGCCATTGTAGTGGAACTTTAACATACCTCTCTTTCAGTAAAGGTCACGTAGACAAGAATAAAGAAGGTATTTACAGTACCATCAGTGAGACTGATAGAATTGACATATATTGAACACTACACCCAACATAGCTGAAGAATTCAGGAAAACATTGACAAAATTTGATGACATTCTAACCATAAAGAAGACAAATTGGAATCATAAATCCCAAAGCAGTTAAGTTGAAATCAGTAATTAAAAGATGACTTTTAAAAAGATTTGTCTTTATTAAAAGTTAAAGAAGACCAAAATAAATGGAGAGACATACCATGTTCTATATCATGGGTAGAAACACCAAGTATCTTAATGATGTTAATTCTTCCCAAAGTGAGGTACAGAATGAAATAATTGCAATCAAAATCTTGACTGGCTGTTTTAAATTTTCATATGAGAGAGCAAAAGCCAAGAATTGCCAATATATTCATTAAGAGAATATATGATAGGGAGATTTGTCCTAGTGATGGGAAGACCTACAATTGAGTGGTCCTAACTGAGACGGTGTGGTTTGGGTGCAGGGAGAGACCATAGGCAAGTGGACCCAAACAGAGAGCCCAGATCTGACCCATGTGGGCGAGGGAGCCTGGTCTGTGACCGAGATGCCAGGACGGCAGGTCATCCACATGGGAAAATGGATTTTTACAACATAAACAACAACAACAAAACTCTCCTTATGGATCAAGAAAAACATAGCACTTTTAGAAGAAAGTATAGTAGAATATTGCTCTGTACACAAGTCAGGGAAGGAGTTCGTAAAACATAAACCATAAAATATGAATTAGTTTGGCTACAGTAAATTTTAGAATTCTGTTTCTCTAAAGACACCATAAGGATCTTTTCAGTAGATACAACTGAAATAGGATTAGTATCTGAAATACATAAGGTGTTCTTGTGAGTCACCAAAATCAACCCAATAAAAAAATGGACAAAAGATACAAGTAAGCATTTTATAGAAAAGAGATCTGAATGCATATCCAACCTCTTTGGTGATATATTTACTGCCATGAGAGGTAGTTGCATGGTATGTTTTGTGATAATTCATTGAGTTATTTGTGGATACTTAAATTTTAGTAATTGTGCTTGGTGTTTGTCTATGTTTTTATATCCTGACACAACATTAAGTGGAAACGACAAGCCTTGGAGAAAGGCCTATAATATACCTCCTCTGTTCCCTCCCCTCTCTCTCCTCCTTGTGGTTTGTAGCCACTGGTGGGAACTGGAAGTCTGTTTTCTTTTAATAGCGAAATATCTCAAAAAGCAGGAATTCCCCTTAGCACTTTGTTCTGCTTCCTCCTTTAAAAAATGTAGAAATTGATTCCCAAAGAGGTGAAGTGCTTGACTAATTAAGGGCAGAGCCAAGACCAGAGGTGCCAGCTGACGTCTGCCTGGCAGCCCCTCACCAGCGGTGTTTATCTAGGCATCTTGGTGCTGGTTCAGCGCTTTCTCAAGGTGTCACTTTACACTTGTGGGTGAGTGGGGATGAGGATTTATGTGCCGTTGTAGCCACTGTTTTATAAAAAAGCAGCACGTACATGGCAGTGGGAATTGCTGAGTTTGGAGGTGTCAGACCCCTGGTACTAGCGGAACCATGCCTGTAACACACACAGCTGGTGGCTCTGGAGCAGAGACTGCTTGATGCACCTCATCTCTTTAACCTCCAGGGAGGCAATGGAGAAACCTGTGGGCCTCCAAGATTGGAACCTGCAGACAGTGGGTGGGAAAGCTCCTGGTAGTTTCCGTGAGTGTTTACCCCAATTAGCCTGGACAGCATTCACAGCCTGCCATTTATACACACACGTTCCCCCACTTTACAGATGGGGGTGGTGGGCCCAGGTCACCAGATGGCCCTGTCTCCACAGAGCTATCAGGGTTTGGCTGACTCCAGGGGGTTCTTCTGCCTCCAGAGTCCAGTTCTCCCCTGCCAACAGACCAGTGCACAGCTCTGCACTCTTGGAGATGCAGGGACAGATAGGAGAGGGCCTGCCCTCATGGGAGCACCGGCCTGACTGTCAGACACATAAGCAGGTGACAGGGGGTGAAATAGTGGAACAGGAGCAGAAAGCAAAGCAGCCTGTCAGGGCTTTTTGTCCTCCCTACTGACCCCATCCCCTGGGGGAAGGCCTGAAGCCCCCAAGGGTTGGTCACACACTAGGCTGCCCTCCCCATGTGAGTCTGCATGGAAATCCCAGTGCTAGTCAGACCCAAAGCATGGCGCATCCTTGATGACTGACTCCCCTGAGCCAGACAGGGCTGGCCTTCACTCTCCAAGGTCACATTTGTTGTCTCCAGAAATAGGGTTTCCTTCACACCTGGTAAATTGTAGTTACCTCCTTGTGAGGAAACCTTAGGCTTGGTTTGAACTCTCCCATGTAGGTGGATACAGAGCACAGCCCCTGCCAAATGCCTCCATGACTCTGTGTGACTTGTACACGGGGTACAGCTGTCCCAGCCCCAGGTCCATCAAGTGGAAGTGGGGTTTGCAGAATCAAGTCAGTACAGTGAAGTCCCCAGGAGGCTGAGGATGGTCTCATGCACTCCTTAGCCCTCATGCTCCAGGACACCTTTAGGTACTTGCTGTCTTTCTGCAAGGCACTTCCATGTCTCTGGAAAGAGGAGCCTTTGCTAGGCTGCCTGGCCATGCAGCTGGGTCTAGTCCCTTTTTCTGCCGGGTTGCCCAGCCTCTCAGCATCTTGCCCGAGGCACAGGGGGTACAACCAAGTCTCACTGCTTGTTCTGTGATAGCGTCTCCTGGGTATGCTCTCCAGGCACCTTTCTCAGGGCCTTTGATGCCTGTCCACTCAGGTCACACTGTGCCTACGTAAGTTAGGTCAAGGGGATATGTGCCAGGCAGCAGGTAACTGTCAGACCCTAGCCCCTACTGTGGCCTTGACCGGCACCACCTCATTGGGAACTCTTAGAAGGTTCCCTAACCTTCTCTCCTCAGGACTGTAGGCATAATAACTGCCTGGAATGGCCTCGTGGAGTCTGGAATGTGGCTAGCTGTCTCTGAGCAGACTCACCCACCCAAGTGATACAGGTCAAGAAGCACCCCAGAAGACAGGGAGACCCCTAAGAGGGGATAAGGCTGCATTTCGGATGCACTTAGGATTTCCAGGAGGGAAAGAGGAAATCAGCCAGCTCTGTAATAGAAATGCTTAGGAGCAATGTAGGAAGATAGGCCACCTGCATCCCAATGGCTCACATTGCCAAGGTTCTACCTCAAAGATATGACCAGGAGGCCACAAGTTGGTCGTGACCTGGCTTCACACCTCCTCACACTGAGACCCTGACCTGTGGAAGCAGGAGGTGGCCAGAATGACGGTCCAGCACACCACAAACCCTTGTCCCTGGGGGCTCAAGGGCAAGTATGGGACAGGAGGCTCAAGGGCAAGTATGGGACAGGAGGCTCAGGGAGAGGGGCCATCTGTGGGCAGCAGTGAGCCTCCATGCACTGGGAAGAAGCATTTGGCATTTGTCTTAGCACTGAAAGAGCCCAGATCCTGCAAGATGGGACAGATGTGGGTGCCTGGTCAGATTCTCATTACACCTGGAGATGCCAGCTCTGCTCTCTAAGGGTGCCCACCTACTGGCCTCTGGGGGCTTTGCAGAGGCCCCCATTCTTGCCACTTGATGAGTCTAGGGTTGGCTTTGGAAGTTGTGCTGGGAACATTCAGACTGGTCTTTCTGCTAGGAAAAGGCTTGGAGGTTGAGTACATTTCCCAGAATGTGCTGTCCTATGCTCAGAGGTCTGTTTAGTTTTCATTTAAGAAATGTGGCTCAGATAAAATAACTAAATAAACTGTATTTCAAAGCCCCCTCCCCCAAAGTCTAGTGGCTGAGGATAGGAAACAGGGAGCTGCCTGTTCAGTCACAGTGGGTACCACTGCAGGGAGGCCTTTGGGTCCTCATGCACACCCTCCACAGAACCTTCCAATATTACATCCTGTACTCTCAGAGGTTACAGGAGGCAGAATGTGAGACAGGGCTAGCCCTGGGAGTGACCCAGGTCTAGCCCAGGACTGGCACAGGGCAGGCTTGCAGAAGGGAGCATCGCATGGGATTTCCCACACATGCATATGAGCTGTGAATGACAGCATGACTGTGAAGTTCTTAGAGGCCCAGCTGGTCCTGTTCTGGGGCTCTCAGACCCTCTCTATGAATCCCAGGGGCCCAGCAGCCTCCCCACTGGTCTGGGGGTCGTTTTTCCACTCAGGCCCGTGTGGTTGGGAAGTCTGACTGGTTCAGGCCACAGCTGCCAGGGCCAAGGAGAAGAAAGGAGCTCAGTGTGCCTGCTGACAACAGCCCATTGGTTTTCCCAGGCCAAGTCCTTGAGTTCTGCTGCGTCTGCCATGTGTTCGCATGGCCCCTCTTTATCTCTATTTGTACAGAGTTCTGTTACTGCCTTTTTAATTTGGTGTGACTTGTACTCAATGACAATAACCTTCTTAGCTCTCATGTCCCTCCTACCCCCAGCAGTTGACCAAGCTCCACCAGTTGGCCATGCAGCAAACCCCCTTTCCTCCCCTCGGACAGACCAACCCCGCTTTCCCCGGTACGTACCCAGCTGCCCTTTCTGACCTCCTCTCTTCTCACGTGGGACTTTGTCTTTCTGAACTGTCTTTATTCAGGGCAGTGAGCAGAGCAGGTACAGTTCTAGTTGTGAATGTCAAGGGTGTGTTAACATGTGTCAGTGTGCATATTGCTGAAGGCCAGGCAGGAGGCCTCTTTGTGTCCCCCAAGAGAGTTAGTCACCTCACAGCTGGCCATCTTATTAAGGGACATCTGCCCCTTCATTGAGGGTCCTCCTGTTCTCTGCTGCACTCAGGCATTCTGGGAGACCCTTCCTATTGAATGTATCCATCTGGCCAGCCCTAGAGGCTGTTCTATCCAGGAGTAAGCACTCAGACAAGCACACAGGGATGCTCTTCCAGTGCACATCCTAGGAGTGATACCCACGCAGGATAGCACCTGCCCTGCCCCTGGGAAGACCAAGCTAAGCTAGTCCCCAGCCCAGGACACAGTGGTCCTCAGCTCCCCTCTGAGCACAGGGACAGGGGTAGGTTCCTTCTGATGACACACACACAGCATCGCCTTGGCAGCCGTGGCAGATGAGAGCCCATCAGACATGCTGGGCTGCCATGCGCCAGTCAGATTTTGAGCTTCCCTAGTTGAAGTGACCTTGCTTATCTCCTTGAGGGCAAAACATTAAATTTGTTTCTTCTTTGCTCTCCAGGAGAAAAGCTGCCTTTACACTCCTCCGAAGAAGCTCAAAATCTGATGGGCCCGTCATCAGGTAAAACAAAGCGCTCTAATGGAGAGTGGAGGCCTGGGCTTCGGGGCACAACCTGGGGAGGAGGGGACAGCCAGCGCCTCAGCAAGGGGAGGCCCGTGTCATGGAGACGGAGCCTGTGTGCCCACCACCTTCACATCCATAGTTCCCAGCTTCTGCCTTGGTCACTGCTGGGAGTGTTATGGTGGGTCATGGGCTCCAGCAGTGCCCATTGTCCAAAGTCCTTGAACATGACAGAGCCACCGTCTATGTTGTCATTTATTCTCCTAGTAGCACAGTATGCGGGGTCCTGCAGTGCAGACTTTGCCATGATGTATGCAAAAGTATTCCCAAAACATATTTCCTAGGAGGCAGGAGCACACCTCACCGATAAGAACACTCTGTTCACCCCTTCTGATTTGAATTAAAACGGTCCTGGGATAGTGCAGGACAGGGCAGAGATTTATAGGTCCCATTACCCGGGGCAAGGAGCAGTGAGGCCACTGGAAGCTTGTGGTCTGGCATAGCGGGTATCCTCTGAGGGAAGGGCTGCCCACTCCCCCTGGAAATCCTGGAACAGAGCAGAAGAGCAAGTGTCCAGCTAAAGGAAAGGTGCAGGAGAGGAGCGTTTCCAGTGGTGTTGGCTGTTAGCCCAGGGGTGTGTTCTGGGCCCCAGAGTGCAGCTGAGGCTGGAGGAAGCCCCAAGACGTCATCACAGGCTGCATCTGGACCCATCTGTGCACCCTGGGGCTCACAGGAGTCTTGAGGCCCCCACCTTCCCCCATGGCCCCTCCCCAAGACCTTTAGGCTTCAGGGACAGGGGACTCACTCCTCCCTATGATGACCTCCCTCCCCAAGGCTTTATGGGACCTGAAGCTCGTGCGCTCTCAGGCATACACACATTTGCACACATTTCATAAATGCACATGCGTGCATTGCAGCAGATTAAGCCAGGCGAGCATGAGGAGAGGCATTGACTTGTTTGACAGGACCCCGTAGGCTGATGCCCTCATTGCTTCCAGAGCAGGCTCGGGTTGTGTTGGGGAAGAATTGTTCCTGTCCCAGAGAGGGGATGTCATCGTCTTAGGAGAGAGACGCTCACTCCTGGGCACAGAGCCCAGACACACAGGAATATGAGTTTTAAACGCCATGTCTTCACATTATTAGTTCAATTTTACTTTGCTCTTGAAAAGAAATCTGATACATTTCTCCCCTTGATCAAAATATACCACGTTGAACAAACACGACTCGCGGTTTCATGTCCACCCCAAGCCAGGCTGCTAGGAGTTCCTGTGTAGGACTCAGGACTGAGGAAATCTCTTAAATGACGTTTTAAATGTCACTATTTATAGAATGTGTATTGATGGTTGAACACAAAATAATTGTATTGAAAATACCTTTATTAAAAGAAGATAAAGAACAGAAACTCTAGGCTTAACTATACAAAAGAAAAATAGCAGATAATTCTGGCAAATGGTTCATGCAGCATCTTCCATCTGAGTCCCCGTGCTCAGCAGGCCCCCAGGACAGTCCCCTCCTCACGGGGTCACTCATGGCAGCGAAACAGATGGTCACGGTATATCTGGTTTTGGAGACACAAGTGCCATGGAGGAAGCAGGAAGGGGGGTGGGGACTAGGAGAGGGTAGGAGGTGAGACTGGGTACAAGCCAGCCCCAGGTCCAGGGTCAGGGAGCACAGACCGGTGGCTGGGGGCACAGGGAAGAAGCTGGAACCCTTGGCGGGTTTTGAGTCTTGAAGACATCTGATTTGCATTTTGTTGGGACCTCTCTGGGCCATACTGAGAAGCAAGGGCAGAGGAAGGGACCAATGAGGGGTGGAGGGCTAGGTTCTGGAATATTCTGAAGGTACATGAGCCTGGTCTTTGTAGTTAGTTGTAGGTGGTGAGAAGGGGTAGAGCCAGAGGGCCTCAGGATCTGGGCTGAGCTGTGTGACCTGAGATGCTGGGACCACATGGGGCCAGGAGCAAGAAGAACAGGGTCTCAGCTGTGGACTTTAGGTTTGATATGCCTCCTGAGGAGATGGAAGTGTGGCATTCAGGGAGCCAGTCTGCCTTGGGCCTTTGTCTCCACTGGTTTTCCCACTACAGTTCCCCTCTGCACTTTGTTGTCACTGTTTTCAAAGCTAGAGGAGATCTTGTCTTTTTTTTTTTTTTTAAGATTTTATTTATTTTTAGACAGAAGGGAAGGGAGGGAGAAAGAGAGGGAGAGAAACATCAATGTGCGGTTGCCTCTCATGCAGCCCCCACTGGGAACCTGGCCTGCAACCCAGGCATGTGCCCTGACTGGGAATCGAACTGGCGACCCTTTGGTTCACAGCCCGCGCTCAATCCACTGAGCTACACCAGCCAGGGCGAGGAGATTTTGTCTTGAATTCTGATTAGCTATCTTGATTTGCTGGGTTCTAAGCTGAGATTTCTCAAGATAAAGATTGGGGCTTGGTGACAAATTAGGCCTGTGTCTTCATCTCCTACATAGGACACCCATATAGAAATGCAGTCTTCCAGCAACCCAGCAGACTATTTTGAAATCAGTGAAGCACCAGACTGGAGGAACTGCATGCTGGGCTTGGGCTGCTGGTCCTTGAAGCAGGCTGGGTAGCTGCGTTTGGGGAGCATAGTGTCAGAGATAGCTGACACCACAGTGGAGCTGGTGGCCAGCAGAGGGGGGCTGAGCTCTGTTTGGTTGGGGAGAAGGAAGAACAAAGGGAACAGAGAATCCATGGGGGACAGGCACCAGGGTCGCAGGGTTGTGCCCTGGGTACCCCATGGAGTCCCCAAGACACAGCCACACCCCAGGAGCTGCTTAGCATGGTGCTTTCTATGTGCCTGTGAAGGATCTCAAGAGATGTCCCTCCATGTGCAGAGGAGGGACATCATGATATGCCCAAAAGGAGAAAGTGAAACGTTATTCTGCTGAGTTTCATTTTCCTTGTTATGAGAGAAGCTGGGACTTGGGAGTTGTGCTGCAGTAGAGCGAAGAGCTCACAGGGCCTTTGGCCTCCAGCTGCACTGACCCTACCCCTCAAGCCAGCCCCTGGCCCTGCCAGCCTGTGTGGGTCGAGCATGGACCAGGCACTGGGGTGCTGTAGGAGCAGCCTTCCACCAGCCTAACCATGTACCCTTGGTGTGCCCAGGTCTGGATGCCAGCCCCCCGGCCAGCACTCACGAGCTCACCATTCCCAATGATGTGAGTATGCCTGAGCCCCCTTGACCCTATTTATGACCTCCCCCTTCCTTCCCATATTAAGCAGTTTAATACTCATAAACACCCCCGAGATACCAGATTAGAAAGGAGCAAATAGGGGTCTTCAGGGTTTACTTAGAATTCAGAAGCCAGAGCTGGCTGGGAAGCTGAGGGCCCCACTGACCCAGTGTGAAGGCACTGCCCTGGTTCAGCATTGGTCTTTGAAGAATGGGGGCCCAGGGATGGTCTGGCGTGGCCCTGCCCTATGCTCTCTGGTTCTCTGGAGGGTTTGGGGTTCTCTGTAAGTCTGCAGGATGTGGGGATGTCACGGGTTTGTCTGGATTCCTGGATCTGGCGTCCACCATCTATTCCTGCCTGGGCTCAGCTGAGGAGGTGGCCTTTTGAGCTCCCTTTACATGCAGTACTCTCGGCATCACCCTCTGAAACCATGGATCATACGCATACGGATCTCCAACCCAAGACGCCAAGGCAGATGTGAACCACGTGTCCTGGAGGGACAGTTGTCCTGAGCAACACAGAAAGGCTGCCATGTGGGGGACATGAGCTTTCCTGCCGAGTCTTTTTACCCACACCCTATGTGCAGATGGCCTCTGCTCTGGGCGTCCCCCTTTTGTAGCCTTTCCCTAAAACACCATTTCACCAATGCCAGGTATCCTGCTCTGATTTCGGCCTTTGTTTTAAACCCAAATGAACCTAAAAGTCGAGGGGATAAGCTTGTGTGGAGAGCTGGCATGCCTGTTTCCTGGGCCTCCTCCTAGTGCATGGCCACCGCCCTCCTGCTGGGGGAGCTCCTTAGGAGGAGGGCGCCTTCTGGAACCTGTATGCCCTGCAGAGCTCTCCTTGACCCTTCCTGGCAAAGGATCTCATGCAGGGAACGTGTGCCCCCTGGGCCTCCTGCCACCTTAGAGAGAGAAGGAAGGAAGTAGAATGTGCCTTCTGGGACACTTGCCTGTCATCTTGTCCATTTTTGTCTCTTGGTCAAAGTTAAATCAGACAAAGGGAAATTGTGCCAATGCCTACATGTCATCATGACTTACCTGCAGATGAATGTGGTGACCTAAATGACACACAGGATCCACGACACAGCCAGCCCACCCTTGTGGCCATAGGGACCCAGGCTAGGTCAGGGCTGAGGGCCGTGCACGGAGCTGCCCCCAGCAGCTGGCAGCCTTGTGTTCCATCTCTGATGGTCACCGCTGTGCCCTCACTGCCTGTTGCATAGCTTGCATCACTCATGTCACCATGCCTGTGGTGTCCCCATGCTCAGGCCCCTTCTGCGGGGACAGGGAACCTAAGGGCTCACAGAGGCAGCTGCAGGAGGTGTGGAAGGGTAGGTATGCCGCTTGATTCCTGTGGGGTTTGGCTTGAAAGTCTGGTTAGGAGGGCCTGTGTTGAGAGTTCCTCTCTAGTCTTTCTTTAACTGTCCAATGAGGCACAAAAGGCTTAGAGGAGGGCTGGTCTCTGGACTGAATGTCCGAGGGGCCTGGAGAGCCAGAGGGGCCATGTGAAAGGGCAGCCTTGGGTTGCAGGGCTGGCCTAGCAAGCCTTCTGCCAAAGGGCCGGCCTAGGCCTGAGCTGGCACGGGTTTCACGCTCCATCCAGATTAGAGAGGCCTGTGACTTCTCACATCGCCCTCTAGCTGCTTAGAAGAATCTTATGCTCAGCCGAGTGTCAGTGTCAGAGGGCTGCACTGACAGCTGTGGTTTCTCATTAGCACTCAGACAGCACAGTTTTATCTGGGAGGGAGATTGTTTCACATCAGCCATGGAGGGGTGGGTGGAGAGCAGCTCAGGGGCCTTGGGCGTGAGGTCTCAGAGAGGGGAGATGCCCTGAGGGTGGGGAAGAAGAGAAGGCTGTGTATGAGAATGTTTTCAGCAAGAAAATGGAAAGACAGACGTGTTTAAGAGAACTAGGGTTGGAGACATGCCACAGGAAATCTTCCTCAGATGGCTTACTGGAGCAGAAACAAGGCAGGCTGTGCAGCAGGCACATAGCACTGCGTGGGCTGGGCAGGGCCACTCACACTTCGGTGCAAAGGTACTAGAACGGAAAGTGGGCTGCCAGACAGTTGGTTTCTAGTGGCCACGGAAGGTGTGAGGACAGAGGGAGGACAATGGGAGGACACCAAGTCAGGGCAGGAAGCTCAGGTGGACTCCTGACTGCCCGCATCTTCAGGGAACTTAGCTGGCCCCACATTCTCCTTCCAGTGCTCTGCCCCCGAGCCTGCCCCAGCAGGCCTGCCAGTCACATGCCTTGGCTGGCCCTTGTCAGTGAGGAGCCCTCAAGATTTCTCTGCTAGTGGGAGTGTGACAGGGGAGAGCAAGTCAAGGATCTCAGGCTGGTAACTCAGGAAGTCACTCTCCCTGACCTCAGGGCCAGGCACAAAGGAGTGAGGGGTGAAACTGGTGAGATACAGGCAGAGTCTGGGGAGGTAGGTGGGCCCAGGGCTGTGTGGGCAGAGCCTGGGGAGATGTAGGTAGAGTTTGGGGGACTTAGGCAGAAGGTGAGGGAAGCTAAGCAGCTTAGGGACAGAGATTTGTCTGGACATTTGGCGGGTGGGGTGTTAAGGTCTAGTATGGCAGCTGGTCTAACCTAGGAGAGTAGTGGAGATGGCCTTACGGATGAAAAGAACTGAGATGCTGTAAGTCACCTCAGGAAGAAGAGGTAGCTGAGATGCACCTGTGTTCCCGGTGAGCTGTCGCCATCGCGCAGGTTGAGAGTCCCTTCATTTGGAAATGGATTTCCTCCAGCCTAGCCCCAAACCCTGCACCCGCCACCTCGCTTACATAAGAAATCAGAACTGATGTCACCACAAGTGCTGACGCCCTCATCCAGGCTGCCACATGAGAAGTAGATAGGAAACCAACTACATAGACCCCACTTTCCAGCTTCTTCTCTCTGTGTTCCTGCTAAGAGCTCTCACTAATGGCTCCCATGTGAATGAAAGGACTCCGTTCTGTCCATGGACTCAGACTCCCATGTGCAGCAGGGTGGGCTAGGAGAGGCTGCAGAGAGCTGGTCCTGACCTCAGGCTGCACTCAGGCCCCGCCCGTGGCTGTTCTGTGTCCCAGGGAAGCCCTGGCTCTGGTCCCTCTGGCTCCTTTGTTCTCCATGACCAGCTCCTCCACAGCCAGCTGAGTGGCCAGAGGCTACTGCATTCATCCTTGAACAGAGGTCACAGGATGGGAAGGAAAGAGAGCATAGGATATGTCCTCCAAATTTCATCCAAGTTTATCAAAAGACAGGCTATAAGCAGCAGTGAGCTTTACTCTGGTTTCAGACAAACATTTCACCACTCTGAGAACCCGGCCAAGAAGGTATCAACATGGCCATAGCCTTGGTGCTGGTGTTGAGGCTCTGGGCTCCATGTCTCTCAGGCCCCCAAAGGACACTGGGCAAGTGATAGCCATGTGGCTCTCCAGTCTCCTGATTTGTTGGGACAGCTTGCAAATTGGTCACCAAGCAGAGCCCTGGTGCCCACACCTCCCATCCCTTCCACAGGAAGACAGTGCCTCTTCCTTCTGGAAGCAAGGAGTTGGTGGCATGGGGTGGAGACCAAGGCTGGGCCATCCTCATGAGCTTCCCTAGGGCTCTGCACACTCTGCTCAGGGCCGCCATGGGTTCTTCTCTAAGAAAGTCCTCCATCCTTTTTTCTAGCTAATAGGCTGTATAATTGGACGCCAAGGGACCAAAATCAATGAAATTCGACAGATGTCTGGAGCTCAGATAAAAATTGCCAATGCTACAGAAGGGTCATCGGAGCGCCAGATCACCATCACAGGGACCCCAGCCAACATCAGCCTTGCGCAGTACCTCATCAATGCCAGGTGAGCGCAGTCAGTGGACAGGGCACTTGGAGACTGGCTCCCTGTGGGTATAGAATGGGCCTCCCCAGGGCTGCTTTTCCCTGGCCGGGCCTAGTGTGGAAGGTGCTAGAGAGTCCCCACACAGATATGGGGCCTTTCCCATTTCACCTTTTACCCTGAAGTATCTTCCTTGAGGGTCTAGGTGGCTAGAGGCAAGAGTATTTTCAGGAAGGTAGTGGCTACACCATCCAGGGCCTGGGGTCAGCCATATACCCGGGTTAACTGAAATTCAGCATAAAGGGTTCTGTAGTTTCACAGACCCATTACTAGGTTATTCTACTCTCATGTCGTGTGTTGTAAAAACCCCCCAAACCTAGACACTTGCAGAGTAGCGCATTAGGGAACCGTGCCAGGGTTCAAGGTTACATACTGGGGCAGGTAGGGTCCTATGTTTCAGCCAGGGCACATGGTGAGGAGGCCAGAGCAGTGAACAACTCTTCTGACCATTCCTGGGCCACTCACCTCTGCCTCCCTGCCCAGGGCACATTGGAAAACATGGTGTGCCACAGGGAGATGGGACCTCAAGGGGCAGGAAGGCACCCTGCCTCTCCTCCACCTAGGGCCAGACCCTCCTCCCTGCCCTACAATGTTGGGGGACCTGGAGGGAGGCCCAGGTAGACAAAGAGACAGCCCCTGTGGGCAGTGTGACTCCAGTGCCCCTCCCCTAATGGTTGCTGTAGAAATGGTTGTGATGGCTTCTGACTGTCCAAGTGGTTCTTGTCATGCCCCTAATTTAGTGACAGGCATTGGGGTGGGAGGCTGTGAGCCCAGGAAGGAAGAACCCCTGGAAGAACTGCTGGGTTCTTCTCCCTCTGCTGGGCTGTCATCTCTAGCTCAAGGTTGCTGATCAGTGACCTGAGACTCTCTGTCCTATAAAAAGGGAGACAGACACCGAAGCTGTGAGGATACCACAGAATGACGCATTTCCAGTATGATCTCATTTTATGAGAATGCTGTGACCTGTCTCCCTGTGCCTCTGTCTCTTCTAGGCTGACGTCTGAGGTCACTGGGATGGGCACGCTCTAATCCTGCCCAGCATCCTCCACACCATGAACCCTGGCGTCCACCTGGTTCACGCACCCTGTACAGACAGCCCACCCTTCGTCACAAATACAAATAGAGGTTTTCTTTCCTAACAGAATGGTCTATGCCATAGAGGTTTACATGTCGGCAAAGCAAGTCTATCTACAGCTGCCTGTGAGCTGCGGGCCCATCCTTGACTCCGCTCGTTCAGTAACTTCTCTCCAGTCTGCTCACACGTCCGCATGCAGTGCTTATTATGTTCAGTGCTTGGGGGCGTTCCCATCTATGACATTTTAGAAATACCGTTCCTTAGTGTCACTGTAACTGTTTTAAGAGTTGGTTTAACATTTTGACAGCACATCCTATAAGCCATCCTCTCCTCACCCATCTCACCTGTGGCTGCCCCTCTCACCTGGCCCCACCTGCTCACTTTGTGTCCCCTTGCAGCCTGGCTTGTCTTGGCCCATGTGTCCATGCAGGTCTTGTGCTGGGGTCAGTCTGTGCCCTTCCCCTTATTCTTAGGGAAGGAAAAGAGTGTGCCATGTCCTGATCTGAGAAGTGAGGTGAAGGGGGTTGCTAGGCCCTGATGCCACAGAGATGTCATGTGTGGGGGGGGCCACACATGGGCCCTGGGTGGCTTCCTGGGTGGCTGGAGGGCATGGACTGGCCAGGAAGCACCTCAGCACCATGTCCAAGTTCAATAAATGTCATGGGCTGTCCCCACTGGCTCTGGCTCCTCTCTGTGCCCCTCGCCCAGACCCCCTCATGAGTATGCACACATGCTCGTGTGGACACACATATGCACATGTGCCTAGTCACACACCCATGAGACCTGGCCATGTGGCTACCTGCTGTCTAACAAAGATGATTCTCTCTCACACAAATTAAGACTTTGTCCCCTATCTCTCAACCCTTTCTTAATTGTTTGACTTGCACAGGTCTTTCTAGTTTTACTTTTGCAAAACTATGTAAATGACAATAATGAAAACTCTATTCTTGCCCTTGCTCCAAAGTGCCAATTTCTAACTTGTGAAACCAGTCTTCGTATGCACGGGAGACCGGACCACCCCTGGTGACCCCAGACACTTCCCAGCATGTTCATTCACCCTTTCACCAAGCTGTCTGCTTGGCTCACCTGTGCTCACCTTGAATGAGCCCATGGCTCCTCTTGGACGCTAAAGCCCTGGTTGGGACACAGGTCCCAGGGACCATTCATATGTGGTCCCAACTCACAGAGACCATTTACCTCTCCTAGAACCCATCAAGCATGCAGTGGCTGGGATGATCTACCCACCACTCACCTATTGGCAGGAGCCCCCTTTCTGTCTGGCCAGACCTCAGACGCCCGCCCTGTGTGCCCAGGCCTCTGGGACGTGCTTCCTTCACAACCCCTGGAGTCCCCTGGTTGAAGCTAGGTGCACAGAATAGCAGCACCAGGCCACACTGCACATCAGATGGTTTAAGTCCATGCAATTCACCCATCCCCTGGCCACGTGCCAACCAACACTTGGGGCCTGCAAAGTGACAGGGATGTGGTAGACACAGGCCTTCCTCTGGGCACCCCCATCAGTATGGGGGCAGCAGGTGGCCAGTAGACAAGGTGAGTAAGTGCCTCAGAAAGCAATAGATGTGATAAACCCAGCAATGAGGGGGGCATCAGAAAATCAGAAGTGCAGGGTTAAATGGGCGACAAGGTGGGCTTGGACAGAGAACAGCAGGTGGAGGGGCAGCTGGAGCCAGGGCTGGGCACCAGAGCTGGTGCAGGTAACACAAGGGCATGGGGCACAGTCTCTGAAGGCTTCGGGCACTGTCAGAAGGTGGGGCCGGGCCATGAAGCATGGGTTCTGAAGGCATTTGAAGGAAGAACCAACGGGGCTCCTCACAGAATGCGGGCTGTGAAAGAAAGGGTCTAGGCAGACAGAAGGCTCTCAGTCTGAGCTCTGGGGAGGCTGCCAGTGAGGTGCGGGACAGAGGGGGAAGGGCGGGGACAGGGTGGGCTTGACGTATGCTAGCCCACCGTGGAGGTGTGACCGGAGTCTGTTGGGTGGCAGCCCAAGAGCAATTTGGGGAGTGGGTGCCGAGGGAGCTCCATGCAGGATGCCCTGCAGGAGTCAGCACGGGTGTGGTAGGGGAGTTGGGGCAGGGGCTGTACCCAGAGGGGATGACCCTGTGCCAGGTGGGTCACCTGCTCCAGGTGATGCCCAGCATCCTGAGGTGAGGGGGTGTTGTCAGGGTGGGCTCACCCTTGAGTAGACACTACAAATAAAACTGCTATGAATGTTCATGTACAAAACCCTGTGTGGACACATTTTTCCATTACTTGTGGGCAGATACCTAGGAGTAAAGTGGCTGGATCATATGATAGGTATATGTTTAACTGTTTAAGAAGCTTCTAACCTGTTTTCTACAGTGGTTGTACCATTCCACATTCCCCCCACCTGTGTGGGAGTGCCAGTTCCCCCACACCCTCAGCAACATCTGCCAGTTCAGTCTTTAGTTCTCGCTGTCTCTGTGAGTGCAAAGTGGCATCTGGTTGTGGTTTTAATTTGCATTTTTGGTGACTAATGATGTTGAGCATTTTTTCATGTGCTTATTTGCCATCTATATCTTCTTTACTGAAGTGTTCAAATCTTTTGCCCATTTTAAAATTTGGTTTTCTTACTGAGTTTTGAGACTTCTCGATATGTTCTCGATATGAATTCTAAAGTACACGCTTTGCAAATATTTTCTTCCAGTCTGTAGCTTGTCTTTTCATTCTCTTAATGATGTCTTTTGAAGAACAAAAGTTTTTAACTTTGATGAAGCCCCAACTGTTAATTTCTTCTTTTATGGATTGTGCTTTTAGTGTCATGGTTAAGAAATCTTTGACCCAAAATCACAAAGATTTTCTCATTTTTATCTTCTAGAAGTTTTGTCATTTTATTCTCCCTCTGAATTGCCTTTGCACCTTTATCAAAAATCACTTCTCCATATTTGTGTGGGTTTACTTCTGCATCTAGTAACCGTTTTCAGTGCTTTTCACTTCTTTGTGCAGATCCAGATTTCTGCCCAGTATTCTTTTTCTTCTGCCTAAGGGAAATCTCTACCATGTCTTATAGTGCAGGTCTGCTGGTAAGGAATTTTTTCAGGAATATATGTGTGAAAAAATCTTTACTTAACCTTTGCTTTTGACAGGTTTGCTTGGGTTTTGTTTGTTCAGCACTTCGTAGGTGTTGCTCCACTGTCTTCTCACTTGCATTGTTTCCAACAAGAAGTTTGCAGTTATCCTCATCTTTGTTTCTCTGTAGGCAATGTGTCTTTTTTTTACTGGCTATTTTTAAAGTCTTTCTCTTTATTGATGGTTTGAGCCATTAGATTATTGTGTGCCTTATTATAATTTCTCAGGGATCTCATGCTCGTGATTTCTTGAGATTCTGGGACCTACATGGTTGATAGTTTTCATCAATTGAGGATACTTTCAGCCATTATTTCTTAAAATATGTTTTATGCCCCCCCCATTCCATGTCCTTCTATCCTTCAGGGCCTCCAATTATGCATATATCAGACCACTTGAAATTTTCTCACAGCTCACTGCTGCTCTGTTTATTTTTTTAAATTCATTTTTCTCTGAGTTTTATTTTGGATTGTTTATAGTGATGCCTTCAAGTTCACCATCTTTTCTACAGAGTTTCTAATCTGTCATCTTCTCCAGTTTTTCCAGATGCTGTTTTCCTCTCCTTGAGTACTTTCCTTGCACACATGTGTTGATCAAGACTCTGTTAAATATTGAAGAAGGGCTACGAGCAGATCTGAGGTTCTCTCTTCATACAGCTCTGTTCTTTTCAGTACTCTCCCCTGAAAACACACACTGCCTTGACCTCCCAGAGTTTTAAATCTCCTCATTTAAAGGGATCCTCCAAGCACCACAGCCTGGAAAATCTCAAGACAGTTAACAGCAATTGCAGGACTTACTGGTTTGCTTCCTCTCTCTCTCTGAGATTCACTGCCCTTCATTGCCCCACATCCAAAGTGTTCAAAATCATTGTTTCATATATTTTGTTTTTGTTTTGTTTTATCTTGTTTCAGGCAGGAATATAAATCTCCCTTCTTATTCCATCTTGGTGAGAAGCAGTAGTCTCTGGTTTATTTATTTTGTCTACCTGTGCATTTTATACACATTTTCCCATTAATTCAGTTAATTCTTCATCAACTGTTTTTAATAAATTAATCACATTGTTTATTTCATGTTTACATTTTTCTAAGTGCTCTGAAAAAATTGTATCAAATTCAGAGTTTAATAATTTCCATTACTTGAAAACCACCAGTTTTTATCATGGACCCCTGAGATGTGAACCTCTTAAAATGTAGTAATTGTGACAACTTATGTTAGTACTGGACATTCTTTCTGTTTCTCTAGACTGAGGTCCAGTGTGTTCTTTTTTTGGCATGTGTGCCGTGACATTATATTTTTGCTGATGGCCACCCAGGTGTACCAGCGCATTTACAGAACAAACCCATCTCCCACTAATTCAAGGGGCACCTTTGCATATACTAACCTCCTGGGGGCATCGAGTCTGCTCAACCTTCTGTTCTAACCTGCTGGCCCATCCATTTGTGAAAGTTCATGCTGTGTTAATTTCTAGGCTTTATCATATCATTCAACAAGGCTAATATCTCATTATTACTCTTCTTTTTTAAGGATTTTTTGTGTTTATTTTCCATGCAAAATTGGAATAAGCTTGCTTATTCCAAAACAAAACCAGCTGGTATTTTTATTGGATTGCATTTAAATTTATTAACTTCGGAAGAATTGACAGCTTTATGTGTTGAGTCTACATTTCCAAAAACATAGTATATCTTTCACTTGTTTTCTGTGCTGCTTTTTTTCTTTATAGAGATTGTGCACATTTATTGTTAATTGTATTCTTGGGTACTTTTTCATTGTTGTCGCTGTTGTAATGGGGTCTTTCCTTTCATTATACCCTGTACCTGATTACTGTTTGTCCTGTATATCAATTTTGTGCCCGGCCACCTTGCTTGACTTACCATTTATAGTTGTCTTTCAAATGATTCTCATGGATTTTCCCAGTATAGGCTGTATCATCTATGGCTCTGAGGGAAGACTGCCAGGATTCCGTCCCAGCCTTGCCACTCACTGGCTGTGTGAGCTTGGACAAGCCATTTGACCTCTATACGCCTCAGTTTCCTCTTCTGTAAAATGTGATTTCACAATACCTCCCAGGAAGGATTTCGGTGGAGACCAAGTGAATTACACATAAAGCGCTTAAGACAGTGACTAACACAAGCATATGTTATGTTCACTAGTGTTCCATGAAACACATAGCTATAATGATCTGTGAGTAGAGTGTGTTTTACCCACTGTGCTTCAGTTTCCATATCTCCAATTTGCTTCTCTTCCCTGATTTCATTGACTAGACCCTCCAGTACAACACACATTCTAGCAGTGGACATGGGTGATCTTCACTTTAGTGGGAACGCTTCTGCTGTTTCCCCTCCAAACCATGATGCTGACCTGTGGACTGAGATGGGGGTGTTCAGTTGTTGTTATTTTTAAAGTATCCATTTGTTCCTGTTTTCTTTCCTTGTTTTTAGATTTTATTTATTTATTTTTAGACAGAGGGGAAGGGAGGTAGAAAGAGAGGGAGAGAAACATCAATGTGTGGTTGCCTCTTATGCGCCCCCTACTGGGGGCCTGGCCCGCAACCCAGGCACGTGCCCTGACTTGGAATCCAGCCAGTGACCCTTTGGTTTGCAGGCCAGCACTCCATCCACTGAGCCACACCAGCCAGGGCTTTTTGTTCCTGTTATATTGTGAGTTTTACTTTAATCAATAGTAGCTCTTGAATTTTGACAAATGCCTTCTGAGCATCTATAGATATGATCTTCTGATTAATATAATGAATTCCACTAATAGATTTCCTCATAATGAACAATCTTTGTGATGACTTCGATATTATGCATTCTTTTCTTTTTGATGTACTGCCCATCTCTGTTTTCCGGTATTTTATTTGGGATTTCCACACTGATATTCCTAAGTAAAGTGGCTCTGTAACTTCCTTTTATATTTAGCCTTTGTCCCAGGCTTTGGAATCAATGTTATACTCACTTCTAAAAAAGAATTTGGAAGTTCTCATCTTTTTTTCTATAGCCTTGGAAAGGTTAATGGCATTAGTGACATGCGTTCTTGGCAGTTTTAGCAGTTTCCCATGAGGTAAAACTATTCACTGATAATAAGTCACAGTATGATTCTTAAAATTAGAAATAAAAATTCTATGAGGGAAAAAGAAAGAATTTTTCTGTGCAAAATTCTGGACCTGGTATTTGGAGGAAGAAACAATCCTCACCTTTCTCTGTTTATTTTATGGAAATCAGTCTATTCAGAATTTTTAAAATCTCTTTTGTGGTCTGTTTTGATAATTTTTTTTTTTTTTTAGGAAATGGTCCATTTCATTAAGGATTTAACATTTCTTTTTGTAGAGATTTGTTTTTACTTAAAAAACAACGGAAGAAGGAGGAGTGGGTAGAGAAGGAGAAGACAGACCTGCCAATAGCCTGGAAGGGAGAGATTAGTTTACCCTGCACAGGCAAACAAACCAGATGGGCAGAGATTTAGAGAAAAGGAGGTGCTTTCTGAAGAGTTTGGTAAAGAAAATGCTGTGATTTAAACAGGATCTTCTTGACCATGTTTGGTGCCCAGGCAAAGTAGATCATTCATAACTACATGAGATTTCAGAAATTCCATGAATCTTAAAACATCCTCATCAAAACCTCTGAAATAATGTATTGCACCTAAAGAGTGTATCTTAATGAGCTTTGAGGAAGATGTGTCTCTAAAGAAATTATGACAATCAGAAGGTCCATTAACATTTGTAGGTGACATTAAATTCCCTGTGGCCTGATGACTGACATTAATAAGGAATCAGAAGACTGCTGAGAAGTGAGTCTCCCAAGCCCAACTCCGACCCAGGACACTGTGCTAATTGCAGCCCCAGCCACGCAGGAGGAGCCCGGGGATGTTCACAGTGGAGGAGAAGCTGTTGATGGCATCCTTCCTGAGTGTCACAGGATGCTGATCTTCAAAAGTTGTCTGTGCCTTTGCTATGAGGTCAGTAGATCTTAGCAGGAGGCCTCCTGAGCCTGTCTAGGCAGAGCATCTGTAGCTCACCTCCTTGCACCTCGCTGCAGGACCCCACCGCCCCTTCTCCCTTCCTGGGTGGCTGCACAGATGAATGTGAGGGACCTGATGGGCATGAGGTGTTAGTTGCGTGCGCCAGCCTGCTTGCCCAGCCCAGAGTGGCGCTCACCAGGTATGCGCCATAGAACAAGGCCCTCCTTGGGCCCATCTCCCTAACTCCTCTTCCCATTTCCTCCTCTCTCAGCTGCAGGAGGCTCACAGGAGGCCAGGTGCAGGCCTGTGGGCTTCAGGGTGCTGCCAAGGAGGGAAGGTGCCCAGCGGGAGACTCGAGCCCTGCTGTTGGCACTGCAGCCTGGCTTTCAAAGTCAAGCAGCAGAGCCCTGTGTCAAGTGAAAACTTCCAAGATGTAAACCAACTTGATGAGAGCTGTGCTGGTTGGCACTGTCTCCACACGTCCCTGCCTGATAAGGACCAAGCCAGCTCCAAGGGATAGAGGACTCCCAGCTCCCTCCATAACCCGGCCCAGGGACAGCCCTGCCATCACGAGTCTCCCTGACAATTTAGGAATGTCCCAGGTCCCCACTTCCCTGGCTTCTATTTTTAACTATAATTAAGAGATGGTGTCCATCTATTGGTAAATATGCCTCCCATAGTCGTGTGTATGTGTGTAAGAGAGAAATTTAAAGGGAGCCATTTAAAGAGAGGTCAGCATGTTTTCTTATGGATAATTGTGATTTGCAAAAAAAAAAATTCAAATGCACACTTAAAAATAGAAGTTTATACATGACTTTGAAATCACTGGTGAAGTTTCAATAAAATAATAAAGTTATTTGTCTTTCCATGTCATTGAAAATTCAGTGGGGAAATCATTCCTAAATTTGTAAGAGCCAAATGAAGTTGAAAACAAATGGGAGGCTGGTCAACATGGTGGTCAAAACCAACAGCTCCCACTGTGCTCACTTCCCCGTGGACCCCAGCTTTCCTACCATGCCTCTCCTCATGGTTTGGGGGCACTGGCCCTCAGCTGCCCACTAAGGTGGCCTTAATGGGCCTTGCTTGTCTCCCACGCTACCCCTCATTCGTCTCCACCCAGGGAAGCTGGAAGACCAGGTGTCCAGATGACAGCTGCAGCTGCAGAAGCTCCCTTCTCAGCACCTTACAGTGTAGTACAAAAGATAAGAGCAAGACTGAGCAAAGAGTGAGCATTCTTGGTTTGGTTTCTAGAACTTTCCAAACAGATGCAGAGCCTATTAACAGGGAACACATCCATCCAGCTTGGAAGGAGCAATTGGAAAATACTGCTGAATTCTCTTGGCTTAGGAATTTAGAATTTAATTTCAGTCCCAGATGTTAAGACCTGTCTAGAGTTATTTTCCCCTCAGAATTTTAAAAATATACCTTTATTATAAATAAAACATACTGAATATTGGAAAAATTTTATAATTTTGGCCAGAGTTCTGCCTTGGTCTCTCAATATCCACCCCTCTCTCTCTCTCTCTCTCGCTCTCTTGCTCTAACTCTTCCCCATTATTTGAAAGGAATCTGCAGCCGTCTTGACATAGCTCCCCTGAATGTGTCAGTGTAGGTCTCCTTTTCCTTTCTAAGAACAAGGAATTGTTACAAGAACATGGAATCATCACAGCTAAAAAATGCATCAATTCATAAGAGTTTCTAGTCTATATTCATCTTCCCCTAGTTATCCCAAGGGTGACCTATGTAGCTGCACTTTTCTGAAACGGAATCAATGTAGGTTCATACCTCACATTGTTTTATGTCTATTCTGTCTCCTTCAAAACAGCTCTCCCAACTTTTCCTCCCAGGAAGTGGACTTTTTACAATTTTATTCTAGTTTACTCCACCATTCAGTCTTCATGGTGGTCAGTTACTTCTGTGAGTTTGGACAAAGGCAGCACCTCTCAGATTCCAGTCAGATCCATCCACCCCACAAAATGTTCTCATGCTGCCCCTTCCAGTCCAACCCACCACCTACTCTTAGTCCGCGGCAACCACACACCTGCGCCTGTCTCTGCAATTTCCTCTTTGCCAGAAAGTCATTTAGATGGAATCGTACAACATGTAACTGTGAGGACAGAAAGATTTTCCCCTCTTCCCTCTTAGGCCCTTTGGCTGGTCTAAAAATTAAATTGGCATGAGACATTAATAGGAGGGAAACATCTAATTTTATATGTATAGGAGCCCCATAAAAATATGAAACCAAAGGCCGTTAAGCAGCTTGAGGTCCAGAGCCACCCAGAGGTAAGGAGGAGGGGGTGGGGCCTGCAGCTTCAAAGGGAAGTCACGGGACAAGAAGAGCAGATGTCTGCAAATCAGGTGTCTGCACTGCCATGCAGGTGAGTCTTTCACACAGGAAAGTTAACACTGGTACCAGCTCTCCTCCTGGGACAGGCGCCCTGTCTAAATGCTATGAGGCAGTTAAGGGGGAGGTGAAGTTTTTTTTCTGGAACTGGCTGGGTCTTGATTGCCTTTCGCTTACAACAGCCCACATGCAAAGCGGCACATCCTGGGGCGGCTGCTCCCCCGCATTGTGACCTTTGAGACCTGTCATGATACTCTTGAGATTCATCCGAGTTATTGTGCCTCTCAGTCATTTGTTCTTTTCTCTTCTGGGGCAGAGCCCACGCTGTGTGTGGGGCACAGTTGGTTCAAGCAGTCACCCAGCGAAGGACATTTGGGTCGCTTCTAGTTTGGGGTTGTACCAATAAAGTTGCTGTGAGCATCGTATACAGGTTTCCTGTGTACATAAGTTTTCATCTCTGTAGGATAAATGCCCAGGAGTGTGACGTTTGGATTGTGGTAAGTATGTGTTCAATTTTTAAGGAAGTTGGCAGACCAGTTTTCTGAGCGCGGTGCCACCTCCTGTCCCCACCGGTTTTGTGCTCTCAGCGAGCTCCAGCTGCGGTGTGCGAGCTCCCCGGTTCTGCGTTCAGCCAGTCTGGCGAATACGTATGGCCTCCATCGCAGCTTTAGTTTCACTTCCCCGGCGACTAATGATGACATCATTTCGTGTGCTTACTTGTCATACCTATGTTTCTTTGGTGACCTGAGTGTTAGAATATTTTGCCCATTTTTTATTGGGTTGTTTGTTTTCTAATTGTTGAGTTTTAAGAGTTCTTTATATATTCTGGATACAAGTCCTTTCTCAGAAATGTGATTGGCAAATCTTTTTCTGAGTTTTTTAATTTATTTATTTATTTATTAGTATTAAATATATTAGATTATTGAGATAAATAACTTAGATTTATTAATTTATTATTATTATTTGATTGATTGATTGGTTTGTTTATTTTAATCCTCACCTGAGGATATGTTTTATTGATTTTAGAAGGAGGGAAGGGAGGGGGGAGAGAGAAACATTGGTATAAGAGAGAAACTTCGATCGTTTGCCTCCCGTATGCACTCAACAGTGATTGAACCCGGAACCTAGGTATGTACGCTGACCGGGAGTCGAACCTGCAGCCTTTTGTTGTACAGGACAATGCTCCAACCAACTGCGTCACCTGGCCAGGGCCTGACAGTTTCTTTTTGAGTTCTGAAAGTTCCATTAGGTTCTCTTTATAATTTTTTTCTCTGCTGAGAACTTCTATCTTTCCATCCATTTCCAGTGTCCACTTTCACCTGGTGGCAGTCCTTACCTCTGGGTTTGCGTCTAACACCCCGGCACACCTCCTGGAAGGGCCGCTGTCCAGGCTACACTGATCCTCACTTCTTTTTTAATTTTTAAAAACTTTGATATTTATGTTAAAATCTATGTATAGCATAAAATATACCATTTTAACCATTTTATGTCCATAGTTCACGGGCATTAACTACACTCACACTTTATGGAACCATCACCACCACCCATCTCCAGAACTTTTTCCAACTTCCCAAACTGAGACTCTGACTCCATTAAATGTGAATTCCCCACCCCCAGCCCCTGGCACCCACCGTCTCCCCTCTGTGTCTATGGATGTGACTCGTCCAGGGACCTCCTCTAAGAGAAATCACATGGTCTTTGTTCTTTTGTATCTGGCTGATTTCACTGGCATACTGTCCTCAGGGTCCATCCACGTTGTAGCCTGTGGCAGGATTTCCTTCCTTTTTAAGGTCGAATAACATCCCACTGCATGTATGGGTCACGTTTTGTTCGTCTCTCCATCCACTGATGAACAATTGTCGCATTATTCTACACTAATTTTTCTTGAAAAAGTAATACATGCACATAGATTTCTAAAAGTTCAAGTAACACACAAGGATATACAGTGAAAAGCAAGTCTTCCCATGACACCGACCCCCAGCCCTCAAGGCAGGACCGAGTCAGACACAGGAGGAAAGACCAGTGAGCACTGACTGTTCTGTGCCTCCCAGGTCTTCCTTCAGGGTCTCTCGTCTGCGGTCACCGTAATTCCTCTGCCTGGTCCTGTCACGGACCAGTGTTCTGCCACCATGGCCAACCCTGCAGTGAAAAGCTGGTACTTGCACTGACTCCCAAACCTAGAACTGCAGATGGTTGCAACCTGGAGACTGGACTGGACGTTTGACTGGGGAGAAGAGCTCCCCAGTACATTGCTGGTGTGTGCACAGCAGGAGAGGCCCGGACGTGTGCAGACCACACCCATTCTCAGGGTAGAGGCCATGTGGTGCTGGCTTGTGGAGACTTGGATTTTTATCTGAAAGTTTATACTGGTACCTCATTGATTATTTTTACCACCTGTGGGCTGCATCTGTGCCAAAGGACGTCGCGTGCCCCCTCGAGACTGGGCCCGGCTAGCCGCTCACCTGCGAGTGTGGCACTGGCCCCATCCGCGCCCAGGCAAGGCCTGGGCCCCATGCCACTCGGGTGTCACAGGAGCAGGGAGACAAGGGGAATGGGAGGGGGCCGTGCCCTGTGTGGAGCTGGAGAGCACAGCATGTTCCTGGGGTCGCCAGGAGGGAGTTTGCATGTTGTCCAGGAGAAGGCCTCTGGAGGTGCCTTGAACTTCTGCCGGGCCTCTGGAGAACGGCTGGGTTCTGGCCCAAGGCTGACTCCAGAAATGGCCGCCCAGCCAGCCCCGCCGGCAAAGGGATAAGGAGGAGAAGGAGACAGAGTAAAAGGAAAATCTGTGTCCTCCCCAAATAGCAACGGGTGGGTGGGGCTGGCGCCAAGGCTCGGGGAAGCCCAGCCCGGGTGGGCAAGGCGGCTGGGACGCAGCCCCCACCTCTGTCTGGGCGGGCTGGGGTTGGATCCAAGTGGTCGGGGCAGGGTGCCCGGGCTTGGCAAGCCACCCAACTGCTCCCAGCAAGGCCCAGTGTGGAGGGTTCTGATGGAAATCTGGGGCGGGCATGGGGGCAAGGCCCTGTGGTGGGCTCTGCACAAACCCCGCTGAGTCAGGTCAAGGCTGTGGTCTTGCCGCCTCCAGGAGGAACCACAGTGGTCAGCCACATCGCCCACGCACCCCCCACTTCCTGGCTCCCGTCCCCACACACTTGGGGGACTGCCTGGTCCCAGACACACCCAAAGGCCCCTGCAGCCCTGCACTGGCACCCCTCCCTGGACTCCTTTGATCATGAGCACATGGGGGGCTCCCTCTCCCTCACACGTGACAGGCAGGCTCTGGGTAACATCTCACTCACAGCGTCAAGAAGGGGCCCAGGAGTCTGAGTGCTGAGCCAGGCACCTTCAGAACTAAGCCCTGCATCCCACCCTTTCAGATACAGTGTCCCCCTTTGGATACACACCTGTGAGCACACGCACCCATGAGCACATGCATCCGTGCACATACACTGAGGCCTGAGAAGCCTCTGGGATCATCCAATTTACCCACTTTTCAGACCAGGACACTGAGCTCACCCTGGCAGGAGCACCTCAACCCCAGACAAATGGGCTTTGATATCAAGAGGGTGGGGACCTCAGACAGTGACCTGGTGACTCAGGAGCAGTGTCTGAAGCTGCCATCCTGGGTGTGGCCCCCGCTTTGCCTGACTGGGTGGCATCCTTTTAGGGTCACACCAGTGTTCTGTCTCTGAGCCTTCCACACAGCACCCATTCTGTCTGTAGCATTCCAGACCCTTCTGTGGACACTCCCAGACCCCCTTACCTCTCAACGCAGGAAGAAGCAGAGACCCCTGGAGGCCCCCCCAGGAGCTGCTCCAAGTGTGTGAGCAGTCACCCGTGGGCCCTGACCCTGCCCGGTCCAGGCCCAATCACTCGCGTCCACCGTGTCTGAGACAGCAGAAAGGGGAGGGGGAGGCCTGTACTGCATGGACAATCGACTTCGGGGAGGTGGGCATCACTCCAAGCCCACCAGGACGAGAGTGCAGATTCAAAGGCCAAGCCCCAAGGGAGTTGACCACTCCATTCCTACCACAGCTGCCTGGGGACAGACAGGAGTCCTGGTCCACTCGGCATGGGGGCCACCCA